>RPOG01004375.1:33932-45704 GCA_008086565.1 Thalassoma bifasciatum | reverse complement strand
TTCGGTCCTCCACTCTACCAACTGAGCTATCAGAGTGGGTGTACAGTACAGAAAGCAGGAGGTCCCTTTGACAAGCCTAGAAAAAAGGAAACAAGCAAGGTAAGGGAAAATCACTGTACCTTTGTGTTGGCTCATTTCATCTCACATGCCAAAAGTCTTCTCAAAAGTCACAAAACACACCTTCAAAATGAAAATTTTAATTGGTCTAGAGGTCCTTCTTTCTCTAGGTAGACCAACAATTGAACATTACATAAATAGGGCCATTGGATCTCTTTGATCTCAGCTGATGTACAGTTGAAACTGCTGGAGAAATCACATGCTTCGAGCTGGAGTTGAACCAGCGACCTTAGGATCACTGCTATAATCAGTGTCTTCGGTCCTCCATTCTACCAACTGAGCTATCAGAGTGGGTGTACAGTACAGAAAGCAGGAGGTCCCTTTGACAAGCCTAGAAAAAAGTAAACAAGCAGGGTAAGGGAAAATCACTGTACCTTTGTGTTGGCTCATTTCATCTCACATGCCAAAAGTCTTCTCAAAAGTCACAAAACACACCTTCAAAATGAAAAATTTAACTCTGGTCTAGAAGTCTTTTCTCTCTAGGTAGACCAAAAATCTAACGTTGCATAAATAGGGCCACTGGATCTCATTGATCTCAGCTGATGTACAGTCGAATCTGCTGGAGAAAGCACATGCTTCGAGCGGGAGTTGAACCAGCGACCTTAGGATCACTGCTATAATCAGTGTCTTCGGTCATCCACTCTACCAACTGAGCTATCAGAGTGGGTGTACAGTACAGAAAGCAGGAGGTCCCTTTGACAAGCCTAGAAAAAAGGAAACAAGCAGGGTAAGGGAAAATCACTGTACCTTTGTGTTGGCTCATTTCATCTCACATGCCAAAAGTCTTCTCAAAAGTCACAAAACACACCTTCAAAATGAAAANTCTCTAGGTAGACCAAAAATCTAACGTTGCATAAATAGGGCCACTGGATCTCATTGATCTCAGCTGATGTACAGTCGAATCTGCTGGAGAAAGCACATGCTTCGAGCGGGAGTTGAACCAGCGACCTTAGGATCACTGCTATAATCAGTGTCTTCGGTCCTCCACTCTACCAACTGAGCTATCAGAGTGGGTGTACAGTACAGAAAGCAGGAGGTCCCTTTGACAAGCCTAGAAAAAAGGAAACAAGCAGGGTAAGGGAAAATCACTGTACCTTTGTGTTGGCTCATTTCATCTCACATGCCAAAAGTCTTCTCAAAAGTCACAAAACACACCTTCAAAATGAAAATTTTATGTGGTGTAGAGGTCTCTTTTCTCTAGATAGACCAACAATTAAACATTACATAAATAGGGCCATTGGATCTCATTAATCTAAGCTGAGGCACAGTCGAAACTTCTGGAGAAAACACATGCTTCGAGCGGGAGTTGAACCAGCGACCTTAGGATCACTGCTATAATCAGTGTCTTCGGTCCTCCACTCTACCAACTGAGCTATCAGAGTGGGTGTACAGTACAGAAAGCAGGAGGTCCCTTTGACAAGCCTAGAAAAAAGGAAACAAGCAGGGTAAGGGAAAATCACTGTACCTTTGTGTTGACTCACTTCATCTCACATGCCAAAAGTCTTCTCAAAAGTCACAAAACACACCTTCAAAATGAAAATTTAACTCTGGTCTAGAAGTCTTTTTTCTCTAGGTAGACCAAAAATCTAACGTTGCATAAATAGGGCCACTGGATCTCATTGATCTCAGCTGATGTACAGTCGAATCTGCTGGAGAAAGCACATGCTTCGAGCGGGAGTTGAACCAGCGACCTTAGGATCACTGCTATAATTAGTGTCTTCGGTCCTCCACTCTACCAACTGAGCTATCAGAGTGGGTGTACAGTACAGAAAGCAGGATGTCCCTTTGACAAGCCTAGAAAAAAGGAAAAGAGCAGGGTAAGGGAAAATCACTGTACCTTTGTGTTGGCTCATTTCATCTCACATGCCAAAAGTCTTCTCAAAAGTCACAAAACACACCTTCGAAATGAAAATTTTATGTGGTGTAGAGGTCTCTTTTCTCTAGATAGACCAACAATTAAACATTACATAAATAGGGCCATTGGATCTCATTGATCTAAGCTGAGGCACAGTTGAAACTGCTGGAGAAAACACATGTTTCGAGCGGGAGTTGAACCAGCGACCTTAGGATCACTGCTATAATCAGTGTCTTCGGTCCTCCACTCTACCAACTGAGCTATCAGAGTGGGTGAACAGTACAGAAAGCAGGAGGTCCCTTTGACAAGCCTACAATAAAGGAAACAAGCAGGGTAAGGGAAAATCACTGTACCTTTGTGTTGACTCACTTCATCTCACATGCCAAAAGTCTTCTCAAAAGTCACAAAACACACCTTCAAAATGAAAAATTTAACTCTGGTCTAGAAGTCTTTTTTCTCCAGGTAGACCAACAATAAAACATTAAATAAATTGGGCCATACCTAGAGTAACTAGAGTCGACTACATGTCAGCTTAGACGACCTCTTTCGTGTACGAAGCTCGCCCTCAACTTGGTCGCTGGAATCCTAGTGACGATATTAGTCACAGAAGCCAGGAGGTGAGATGGTTGACTCGATAGTCTCACCCACATGTCATGTCTTTCGTCCTCCAGGGAAACTGTTCGGATCTTTTAAGGAAAGAAACAGGGTAAGGGAAAATCACTGTACCTTTGTGTTGGCTCATTTCATCTCACATGCCAAAAGTCTTCTCAAAAGTCACAAAACACACCTTCAAAATGAAAAATTTATTTGGTCTAGAGGTCTCTTTTCTCCAGGTAGACCAACAATATAACATTACATAAATAGGGCCATTGGATCTCATTGATCTCAGCTGATGTACAGTGGAATCTGCTGGAGAAAGCACATGCTTTGAGCGGGAGTTGAACCAGCGACCTTAGGATCACTGCTATAATCAGTGTCTTCGGTCCTCCACTCTACCAACTGAGCTATCAGAGTGGGTGTAGAGTACAGAAAGCAGGAGGTCCCTTTGACAAGCCTACAATAAAGGAAACAAGCAGGGTAAGGGAAAATCACTGTACCTTTGTGTTGACTCACTTCATCTAACATGCCAAAAGTCTTCTCAAAAGTCACAAAACACACCTTCAAAATGAAAAATTTAACTCTGGTCTAGAAGTCTTTTTTCTCCAGGTAGACAAACAATTTAACGTTGCATAAATAGGGCCATTGGATCTCATTGATCTCAGCTGATGTACAGTCAAATCTGCTGGAGAAAGCACATGCTTCGAGCGGGAGTTGAACCAGCGACCTTAGGATCACTGCTATAATCAGTGTCTTCGGTCCTCCACTCTACCAACTGAGCTATCAGAGTGGGTGTACAGTACAGAAAGCAGGAGGTCCCTTTGACAAGCCTAGAAAAAAGGAAACAAGCAGGGTAAGGGAAAATCACTGTACCTTTGTGTTGGCTCATTTCATCTCACATGCCAAAAGTCTTCTCAAAAGTCACAAAACACACCTTCAAAATGAAAANAATCTGCTGGAGAAAGCACATGCTTCGAGCGGGAGTTGAACCAGCGACCTTAGGATCACTGCTATAATCAGTGTCTTCGGTCCTCCACTCTACCAACTGAGCTATCAGAGTGGGTGTACAGTACAGAAAGCAGGAGGTCCCTTTGACAAGCCTAGAAAAAAGGAAACAAGCAGGGTAAGGGAAAATCACTGTACCTTTGTGTTGGCTCATTTCATCTCACATGCCAAAAGTCTTCTCAAAAGTCACAAAACACACCTTAAAAATGAAAATTTTATGTGGTGTAGAAGTCTCTTTTCTCCAGGTAGACCAACAATAAAACATTACATAAATAGGGCCATTGGATCTCATTGATCTCAGCTGATGTACGGTCGAATCTGCTGGAGAAAGCACATGCTTCGAGCGGGAGTTGAACCAGCGACCTTAGGATCACTGCTATAATCAGTGTCTTCGGTCCTCCACTCTACCAACTGAGCTATCAGCGTGGATGTAGAGTACAGAAAGCAGGAGGTCCCTTTGACAAGCCTAGAAAAAAGGAAACAAGCAGGGTAAGGTAAAATCACTGTACCTTCCTGTTGACTCACTTCATCTCACATGCCAAAAGTCTTCTCAAAAGTCACAAAACACACCTTCAAAATGAAAAATTTAACTCTGGTCTAGAAGTCTTTTTTCTTCAGGTAGACAAACAATTTAACATTGCATAAATAGGGCCATTGGACCTCATTGATCTCAGCTGATGTACAGTCGAATCTGCTGGAGAAAGCACATGCTTCGAGCTGGAGTTAAACCAGCAACCTTAGGATCACTGCTATAATCAGTGTCTTCGGTCCTCCACTCTACCAACTGAGCTATCAGAGTGGGTGTAGAGTACAGAAAGCAGGAGGTCCCTTTGACAAGCCTAGAAAAAAGGAAACAAGCAGGGTAAGGGAAAATCACTGTACCTTTGTGTTGGCTCATTTCATCTCACATGCCAAAAGTCTTCTCAAAAGTCACAAAACACACCTTAAAAATGAAAATTTTATGTGGTGTAGAAGTCTTTTTTCTCCAGGTAGACCAACAATAAAACATTACATAAATTGGGCCATTGGATCTCATTGATCTCAGCTGATGTACAGTCGAATCTGCTGGAGAAAGCACATGCTTCGAGCGGGAGTTGAACCAGCGACCTTAGGATCACTGCTATAATCAGTGTCTTCGGTCCTCCACTCTACCAACTGAGCTATCAGAGTGGGTGAAAGCAGGAGGTCCCTTTGACAAGCCTACAAGAAAGGAAACAAGCAGGGTAAGGGAAAATCACTGTACCTTTGTGTTGGCTCATTTCATCTCACATGCCAAAAGTCTTCTCAAAAGTCACAAAACACACCTTCAAAATGAAAATTTTATGTGGTGTAGAAGTCTCTTTTCTCCAGGTAGACCAACAATAAAACATTACATAAATAGGGCCATTGGATCTCATTGATCTCAGCTGATGTACGGTCGAATCTACTGGAGAAAGCACATGCTTCGAGCGGGAGTTGAACCAGCGACCTTAGGATCACTGCTATAATCAGTGTCTTCGGTCCTCCACTCTACCAACTGAGCTATCAGAATGGGTGTAGAGTACAGAAAGCAGGAGGTCCCTTTGACAAGCCTAGAAAAAAGGAAACAAGCAGGGTAAGGGAAAATCACTGTACCTTTGTGTTGGCTCATTTCATCTCACATGCCAAAAGTCTTTTCAAAAGTCACAAAACACACCTTCAAAATGGAAAATTTAATTTGGTCTAGAGGTCTCTTTTCTCTAGGTAGACCAACAATTAAACATTACATAAATAGGGCCATTGGATCTCTTTGATATAAGCTAAGGCACAGTTGAAACTGCTGGAGAAAACACATGTTTCGAGCGGGAGTTGAACCAGCGACCTTAGGATCACTGCTATAATCAGTGTCTTCGGTCCTCCACTCTACCAACTGAGCTATCAGAGTGGGTGAAAGCAGGAGGTCCCTTTGACAAGCCTACAAGAAAGGAAATAAGCAGGGTAAGGGAAAATCACTGTACCTTTGTGTTGGCTCATTTCATCTCACATGCCAAAAGTCTTCTCAAAAGTCACAAAACACACCTTAAAAATGAAAATTTTATGTGGTGTAGAAGTCTCTTTTCTCCAGGTAGACCAACAATAAAACATTACATAAATAGGGCCATTGGATCTCATTGATCTCAGCTGATGTACGGTCGAATCTGCTGGAGAAAGCACATGCTTCGAGCGGGAGTTGAACCAGCGACCTTAGGATCACTGCTATAATCAGTGTCTTCGGTCCTCCACTCTACCAACTGAGCTATCAGAGTGGGTGTAGAGTACAGAAAGCAGGAGGTCCCTTTGACAAGCCTAGAAAAAAGGAAACAAGCAGGGTAAGGTAAAATCACTGTACCTTCCTGTTGACTCACTTCATCTCACATGCCAAAAGTCTTCTCAAAAGTCACAAAACACACCTTCAAAATGAAAAATTTAACTCTGGTCTAGAAGTCTTTTTTTCTCCAGGTAGACAAACAATTTAACGTTGCATAAATAGGGCCATTGGTTCTCATTGATCTAAGCTGAGGCACAGTCGAATCTGCTGGAGAAAACACATGCTTCGAGCGGGAGTTGAACCAGCGACCTAAGGATCACTGCTATAATTAGTGTCTTCGGTCCTCCACTCTACCAACTGAGCTATCAGAGTGGGTGTAGAGTACAGAAAGCAGGAGGTCCCTTTGACAAGCCTAGAAAAAAGGAAACAAGCAGGGTAAGGTAAAATCACTGTACCTTCCTGTTGACTCACTTCATCTCACATGCCAAAAGTCTTCTCAAAAGTCACAAAACACACCTTCAAAATGAAAAATTTAACTCTGGTCTAGAAGTCTTTTTTCTCCAGGTAGACAAACAATTTAACGTTGCATAAATAGGGCCATTGGATCTCATTGATCTCAGCTTATATACAGTGGAATCAGCCAGAGAAAGCACATGCTTCGAGCGGGAGTTGAACCAGCGACCTTAGGATCACTGCTATAATCAGTGTCTTCGGTCCTCCACTCTACCAACTGAGCTATCAGCGTGGGTGTACAGTACAGAAAGCAGGAGGTCCCTTTGACAAGCCTAGAAAAAAGGAAACAAGCAGGGTAAGGGAAAATCACTGTACCTTTGTGTTGGCTCATTTCATCTCACATGCCAAATGTCTTCTCAGAAGTCACAAAACACACCATCAAAATGGAAAATTTTATGTGGTCTAGAAGTCTTTTTTCTCCAGGTAGACAAACAATTTAACGTTGCATAAATAGGGCCATTGGATCTCATTGATCTCAGCTGATGTACGGTCGAATCTGCTGGAGAAAGCACATGCTTCGAGCGGGAGTTGAACCAGCGACCTTAGGATCACTGCTATAATCAGTGTCTTCGGTCCTCCACTCTACCAACTGAGCTATCAGAGTGGGTGTANAGTACAGAAAGCAGGAGGTCCCTTTGACAAGCCTAGAAAAAAGGAAACAAGCAGGGTAAGGGAAAATCACTGTACCTTTGTGTTGGCTCATTTCATCTCACATGCCAAATGTCTTCTCAGAAGTCACAAAACACACCATCAAAATGGAAAATTTTATGTGGTCTAGAAGTCTTTTTTCTCCAGGTAGACAAACAATTTAACGTTGCATAAATAGGGCCATTGGATCTCATTGATCTCAGCTGATGTACGGTCGAATCTGCTGGAGAAAGCACATGCTTCGAGCGGGAGTTGAACCAGCAACCTTAGGATCACTGCTATAATCAGTGTCTTCGGTCCTCCACTCTACCAACTGAGCTATCAGAGTGGGTGTAGAGTACAGAAAGCAGGAGGTCCCTTTGACAAGCCTACAAGAAAGGAAACAAGCAGGGTAAGGGAAAATCACTGTACCTTTGTGTTGGCTCATTTCATCTCACATGCCAAAAGTCTTCTCAAAAGTCACAAAACACACCTTAAAAATGAAAATTTTATGTGGTGTAGAAGTCTCTTTTCTCCAGGTAGACCAACAATAAAACATTACATAAACTGGGCCATTGGATCTCATTGATCCAAGCTGAGGCACAGTCGAATCTGCTGGAGAAAACACATGCTTCGTGCGGGAGTTGAACCAGCGACCTTAGGATCACTGCTATAATCAGTGTCTTCGGTCCTCCACTCTACCAACTGAGCTATCAGAATGGGTGTACAGTAAAGAATGCAGGAGGTCCCTTTGACAAGCCTAGAAAAAAGGAAACAAGCAGGTAAAGGGAAAATCACTGTACCTTTGTGTTGGCTCATTTCATCTCACATGCCAAAAGTCTTCTCAAAAGTCACAAAACACACCTTCAAAATGAAAAATTTAACTCTGGTCTAGAAGTCTTTTTTCTCCAGGTAGACCAACAATATTACGTTGCATAAATAGGGCCATTGGATCTCAGCTGATGTACAGTCGAATCTGCTGGAGAAAGCACATGCTTCGAGCGGGAGTTGAACCAGCGACCTTAGGATCACTGCTATAATCAGTGTCTTCGGTCCTCCACTCTACCAACTGAGCTATCAGAGTGGGTGTACAGTACAGAAAGCAGGAGGTCCCTTTGACAAGCCTAGAAAAAAGGAAACAAGCAGGGTAAGGGAAAATCACTGTACCTTTGTGTTGGCTCATTTCATCTCACATGCCAAATGTCTTCTCAGAAGTCACAAAACACACCATCAAAATGAAAATTTTATGTGGTGTAGAAGTCTCTTTTCTCCAGGTAGACCAACAATAAAACATTACATAAATAGGGCCATTGGATCTCATTGATCTCAGCTGATGTACAGTCGAATCTGCTGGAGAAAGCACATGCTTGGAGCGGGAGTTGAACCAGCGACCTTAGGATCACTGCTATAATCAGTGTCTTCGGTCCTCCACTCTACCAACTGAGCTATCAGAGTGGGTGTAGAGTACAGAAAGCAGGAGGTCCCTTTGACAAGCCTACAAGAAAGGAAACAAGCAGGGTAAGGGAAAATCACTGTACCTTTGTGTTGGCTCATTTCATCTCACATGCCAAATGTCTTCTCAGAAGTCACAAAACACACCATCAAAATGGAAAATTTTATGTGGTCTAGAAGTCTTTTTTCTCCAGGTAGACAAACAATTTAACGTTGCATAAATAGGGCCATTGGATCTCATTGATCTCAGCTGATGTACGGTCGAATCTGCTGGAGAAAGCACATGCTTTGAGCGGGAGTTGAACCAGCGACCTTAGGATCACTGCTATAATCAGTGTCTTCGGTCCTCCACTCTACCAACTGAGCTATCAGAGTGGGTGTACAGTACAGACAGCAGGAGGTCCCTTTGACAAGCCTAGAAAAAAGGAAACAAGCAGGGTAAGGTAAAATCACTGTACCTTTGTGTTGACTCACTTCATCTCACATGCCAAAAGTCTTCTCAAAAGTCACAAAACACACCTTCAAAATGAAAAATTTAACTCTGGTCTAGAAGTCTTTTTTCTCCAGGTAGACAAACAATTTAACGTTGCATAAATAGGGCCATTGGTTCTCATTGATCTAAGCTGAGGCACAGTCGAATCTGCTGGAGAAAACACATGCTTCGAGCGGGAGTTGAACCAGCGACCTAAGGATCACTGCTTTAATTATTGTCTTCGGTCCTCCACTCTACCAACTGAGCTATCAGAGTGGGTGTACAGTACAGACAGCAGGAGGTCCCTTTGACAAGCCTAGAAAAAAGGAAACAAGCAGGGTAAGGGAAAATCACTGTACCTTTGTGTTGGCTCATTTCATCTCACATGCCAAAAGTCTTTTCAAAAGTCACAAAACACACCTTCAAAATGAAAAAATTAACTCTGGTCTAGAAGTCTTTTTTCTCCAGGTAGACAAACAATATAACGTTGCATGAATAGGGCCATTGGATCTCAGCTGATGTACAGTCGAATCTGCTGGAGAAAGCACATGCTTCGAGCGGGAGTTGAACCAGCGACCTTAGGATCACTGCTATAATCAGTGTCTTCGGTCCTCCACTCTACCAACTGAGCTATCAGAGTGGGTGTACAGTACAGACAGCAGGAGGTCCCTTTGACAAGCCTACAAGAAAGGAAATAAGCAGGGTAAGGTAAAATCACTGTACCTTCCTGTTGACTCACTTCATCTCACATGCCAAAAGTCTTCTCAAAAGTCACAAAACACACCTTAAAAATGAAAATTTTATGTGGTGTAGAAGTCTCTTTTCTCCAGGTAGACCAACAATAAAACATTACATAAATAGGGCCATTGGATCTCATTGATCTCAGCTGATGTACGGTCGAATCTGCTGGAGAAAACACATGCTTCGAGCGGGAGTTGAACCAGCGACCTTAGGATCACTGCTATAATCAGTGTCTTCGGTCCTCCACTCTACCAACTGAGCTATCAGAGTGGGTGTAGAGTACAGAAAGCAGGAGGTCCCTTTGACAAGCCTAGAAAAAAGGAAACAAGCAGGGTAAGGTAAAATCACTGTACCTTCCTGTTGACTCACTTCATCTCACATGCCAAAAGTCTTCTCAAAAGTCACAAAACACACCTTCAAAATGAAAAATTTAACTCTGGTCTAGAAGTCTTTTTTCTCCAGGTAGACAAACAATTTAACGTTGCATAAATAGGGCCATTGGATCTCATTGATCTCAGCTGATGTACNAAAGGAAACAAGCAGGGTAAGGGAAAATCACTGTACCTTTGTGTTGGCTCATTTCATCTCACATGCCAAATGTCTTCTCAGAAGTCACAAAACACACCATCAAAATGGAAAATTTTATGTGGTCTAGAAGTCTTTTTTCTCCAGGTAGACAAACAATTTAACGTTGCATAAATAGGGCCATTGGATCTCATTGATCTCAGCTGATGTACGGTCGAATCTGCTGGAGAAAGCACATGCTTCGAGCGGGAGTTGAACCAGCGACCTTAGGATCACTGCTATAATCAGTGTCTTCGGTCCTCCACTCTACCAACTGAGCTATCAGAGTGGGTGTAGAGTACAGAAAGCAGGAGGTCCCTTTGACAAGCCTAAAAAGAAAGGAAACAAGCAGGGTAAGGGAAAATCACTGTACCTTTGTGTTGGCTCATTTCATCTCACATGCCAAAAGTCTTCTCAAAAGTCCCAAAACACACCTTAAAAATGAAAATTTTATGTGGTGTAGAAGTCTCTTTTCTCCAGGTAGACCAACAATAAAACATTACATAAACTGGGCCATTGGATCTCATTGATCCAAGCTGAGGCACAGTCGAATCTGCTGGAGAAAACACATGCTTCGAGCGGGAGTTGAACCAGCGACCTTAGGATCACTGCTATAATCAGTGTCTTCGGTCCTCCTCTCTACCAACTGAGCTATCAGAGTGGGTGTACAGTACAGAAAGCAGGAGGTCCCTTTGACAAGCCTACAAGAAAGGAAACAAGCAGGGTAAGGGAAAATCACTGTACCTTTGTGTTGGCTCATTTCATCTCACATGCCAAAAGTCTTCTCAAAAGTCACAAAACACACCTTCAAAATGAAAAATTTAACTCTGGTCTAGAAGTCTTTTTTCTCCAGGTAGACAAACAATAAAACATTACATAAATAGGGCCATGGGATCTCATTGATCTCAGCTGATGTACAGTCGAATCTGCTGGAGAAAGCACATGCTTCGAGCGGGAGTTGAACCAGCGACCTTAGGATCACTGCTATAATCAGTGTCTTAGGTCCTCTACTCTACCAACTGAGCTATCAGCGTGGGTGTAGAGTACAGAAAGCAGGAGGTCCCTTTGACAAGCCTAGAAGAAGGAAACAAGCAGGGTAAGGGAAAATCACTGTAACTTTGTGTTGGCTCATTTCATCTCACATGCCAAAAGTCTTCTCAAAAGTCACAAAACACACCTTCAAAATGGAAAATTTAATTTGGTCTAGAGGTCTCTTTTCTCTAGGTAGACCAACAATTAAACATTACATAAATAGGGCCATTGGATCTCTTTGATCTAAGCTAAGGCACAGTTGAAACTGCTGGAGAAAACACATGTTTCGAGTGGGAGTTGAACCAGCGACCTTAGGATCACTGCTATAATCAGTGTCTTCGGTCCTCCACTCTACCAACTGAGCTATCAGAGTGGGTGTACAGTACAGAAAGCAGGAGGTCCCTTTGACAAGCCTAGAAAAAAGGAAACAAGCAGGGTAAGGGAAAATCACTGTACCTTTGTGTTGGCTCATTTCATCTCACATGCCAAAAGTCTTCTCAAAAGTCACAAAACACACCTTCAAAATGAAAA
>RPOG01004375.1:0-32846 GCA_008086565.1 Thalassoma bifasciatum | reverse complement strand
GTTGCATAAATAGGGCCATTGGATCTCATTGATCTCAGCTGATGTACAGTCGAATCTGCTGGAGAAAGCACATGCTTCGAGCGGGAGTTGAACCAGCGACCTTAGGATCACTGCTATAATCAGTGTCTTCGGTCCTCCACTCTACCAACTGAGCTATCAGAGTGGGTGTACAGTACAGAAAGCAGGAGGTCCCTTTGACAAGCCTAGAAAAAAGGAAACAAGCAGGGTAAGGGAAAATCACTGTACCTTTGTGTTGGCTCATTTCATCTCACATGCCAAAAGTCTTCTCAGAAGTCACAAAACACACCATCAAAATGGAAAATTTTATGTGGTCTAGAAGTCTTTTTTCTCCAGGTAGACAAACAATTTAACGTTGCATAAATAGGGCCATTGGATCTCATTGATCTCAGCTGATGTACGGTCGAATCTGCTGGAGAAAGCACATGCTTCGAGCGGGAGTTGAACCAGCGACCTTAGGATCACTGCTATAATCAGTGTCTTCGGTCCTCCACTCTACCAACTGAGCTATCAGAGTGGGTGTACAGTACAGAAAGCAGGAGGTCCCTTTGACAAGCCTAGAAAAAAGGAAACAAGCAGGGTAAGGGAAAATCACTGTACCTTTGTGTTGGCTCATTTCATCTCACATGCCAAAAGTCTTCTCAAAAGTCACAAAACACACCTTCAAAATGAAAAATTTAACTCTGGTCTAGAAGTCTTTTTTCTCCAGGTAGACAAACAATTTAACGTTGCATAAATAGGGCCATTGGTTCTCATTGATCTAAGCTGAGGCACAGTCGAATCTGCTGGAGAAAACACATGCTTCGAGCGGGAGTTGAACCAGCGACCTAAGGATCACTGCTATAATTAGTGTCTTCGGTCCTCCACTCTACCAACTGAGCTATCAGAGTGGGTGTAGAGTACAGAAAGCAGGAGGTCCCTTTGACAAGCCTAGAAAAAAGGAAACAAGCAGGGTAAGGTAAAATCACTGTACCTTCCTGTTGACTCACTTCATCTCACATGCCAAAAGTCTTTTCAAAAGTCACAAAACACACCTTCAAAATGAAAAATTTAACTCTGGTCTAGAAGTCTTTTTTCTCCAGGTAGACAAACAATTTAACGTTGCATAAATAGGGCCATTGGATCTCATTGATCTCAGCTTATATACAGTGGAATCTGCCAGAGAAAGCACATGCTTCGAGCGGGAGTTGAACCAGCGACCTTAGGATCACTGCTATAATCAGTGTCTTCGGTCCTCCACTCTACCAACTGAGCTATCGGAGTGGGTGTACAGTACAGAAAGCAGGAGGTCCCTTTGACAAGCCTAGAAAAAAGGAAACAAGCAGGGTAAGGGAAAATCACTGTACCTTCGTGTTGGCTCATTTCATCTCACATGCAAAAAGTCTTCTCAAAAGTCACAAAACACACCTTCTAAATGAAAAATTTAACTCTGGTCGAGAAGTCTTTTTTCTCCAGGTAGACAAACAATTTAACGTTGCATAAATAGGGCCATTGGATCTCAGCTGATGTACAGTTGAATCTGCTGGAG
Source organism: Thalassoma bifasciatum (assembly GCA_008086565.1). Lineage (NCBI taxonomy): Eukaryota > Metazoa > Chordata > Actinopteri > Labriformes > Labridae > Thalassoma > Thalassoma bifasciatum. The sequence goes on along the minus strand of RPOG01004375.1, from coordinate 31,300 downwards.
AAAGCACATGCTTGCTCGCCCTCAACTTGGTCGCTGGAATCCTAGTGACGATATTAGTCACAGAAGCCAGGAGGTGAGATGGTTGACTCGATAGTCTCACCCACATCTCATGTCTTTCGTCCTCCAGGGAAACTGTTCGGATCTTTTTTCCTTTGTTCGTCCCATTCCCTTTTAGTGACATGGAAACACAACCGAGTAAAGTAGAGTGTACGAAAAAGTCTTTTCAAAAGTCACAAAACACACCTTCTAAATGAAAAATTTAACTCTGGTCTAGAATTCTTTTTTCTCCAGGTAGACAAACAATTTAAAGTTGCATAAATAGGGCCATTGGATCTCATTGATCTCAGCTGATGTACAGTCGAATCTGCTGGAGAAAGCACATGCTTCGAGCGGGAGTTGAACCAGCGACCTTAGGATCACTGCTATAATCAGTGTCTTCGGTCCTCCACTCTACCAACTGAGCTATCAGAGTGGGTGTACAGTACAGAAAGCAGGAGGTCCCTTTNTCACAAAACACACCTTCAAAATGAAAATTTTATGTGGTGTAGAGGTCTCTTTTCTCCAGGTAGACCAACAATTTAACGTTGCATAAATAGGGCCATTGGATCTCATCTGATGTACAGTTGAAACTGCTGGAGAAAGCACATGCTTCGAGCGGGAGTTGAACCAGCGACCTTAGGATCACTGCTATAATCAGTGTCTTCGGTCCTCCACTCTACCAACTTAGCTATCGGAGTGGGTGTACTGTACAGAAAGCAGGAGGTCCCTTTGACAAGCCTAGAAAAAAGGAAACAAGCAGGGTAAGGGAAAATCACTGTACCTTCCTGTTGACTCACTTCATCTCACATGCCAAAAGTCTTCTCAAAAGTCACAAAACACACCTTCTAAATGAAAAATTTAACTCTGGTCTAGAATTCTTTTTTCTCCAGGTAGACAAACAATTTAAAGTTGCATAAATAGGGCCATTGGATCTCATTGATCTCAGCTGATGTACAGTCGAATCTGCTGGAGAAAGCACATGCTTCGAGCGGGAATTGAACCAGCGACCTTAGGATCACTGCTATAATCAGTGTCTTCGGTCCTCCACTCTACCAACTGAGCTATCAGAGTGGGTGTACAGTACAGAAAGCAGGAGGTCCCTTTAACAAGCCTACAATAAAGGAATCAAGCATGGTAAGGGAAAATCACTGTACCTTTGTGTTGGCTCATTTCATCTCACATGCCAAATGTCTTTTCAAAAGTCACAAAACACACCATCAAAATGGAAAATTTTATGCGGTCTAGAAGTCTTTTTTCTCCAGGTAGACAAACAATTTAACGTTGCATATATAAGCCATTGGATCTCAGCTGATGTACAGTGGAATCTGCTGGATAAAGCACATGCTTCGAGCGGGAGTTGAACCAGCGACCTTAGGATCACTGCTATAATCAGTGTCTTCGGTCCTCCACTCTACCAACTGAGCTATCGGAGTGGGTGTACTGTACAGAAAGCAGGAGGTCCCTTTGACAAGCCTAGAAAAAAGGAAACAAGCAGGGTAAGGGAAAATCACTGTACCTTCCTGTTGACTCACTTCATCTCACATGCCAAAAGTCTTCTCAAAAGTCACAAAACACACCTTCTAAATGAAAAATTTAACTCTGGTCTAGAAGTCTTTTTTCTCCAGGTAGACAAACAATTTAACATTGCATAAATAGGGCCATTAGATCTCATTGATCTCAGCTGATGTACAGTCGAATCTGCTGGAGAAAGCACATGCTTCGACAGGGAGTTGAACCAGCGACCTTAGGATCACTGCTATAATCAGTGTCTTCGGTCCTCCACTCTACCAACTGAGCTATCAGAGTGGGTGTACAGTACAGAAAGCAGGAGGTCCCTTTGACAAGCCTACAAGAAAGGAAACAAGCAGGGTAAGGGAAAATCACTGTACCTTTGTGTTGGCTCATTTCATCTCACATGCCAAAAGTCTTCTCAAACTTCACAAAACACACCTTCAAAATGAAAATTTTATGTGGTGTAGAGGTCTCTTTTCTCCAGGTAGACCAACAATTTAACGTTGCATAAATAGGGCCATTGGATCTCATTGATCTCAGCTGATGTACAGTTGAAACTGCTGGAGAAAGCACATGCTTCGAGCGGGAGTTGAACCAGCGACCTTAGGATCACTGCTATAATCAGTGTCTTCGGTCCTCCACTCTACCAACTGAGCTATCAGAGTGGGTGTACAGTACAGAAAGCAGGAGGTCCCTTTGACAAGCCTAGAAAAAAGGAAACAAGCAGGGTAAGGGAAAATCACTGTACCTTTGTGTTGGCTCATTTCATCTCACATGCCAAAAGTCTTTTCAAAAGTCACAAAACACACCTTCTAAATGAATAATTTAACTGTGGTGTAGAGGTCTCTTTTTTCTCTAGGTAGACCAACAATAAAACATTACATAAATAGGGCCATTGGATCTCATTGATCTCAGCTGATGTACAGTCGAAACTGCTGGAGAAAACACATGCTTCGAGTGGGAGTTGAACCAGCGACCTTAGGATCACTGCTATAATCAGTGTCTTCGGTCCTCCACTCTACCAACTGAGCTATCAGAGTGGGTGTACTGTACAGAAAGCAGGAGGTCCTTTTGACAAGCCTAGAAAAAAGGAAACAAGCAGGGTAAGGGAAAATCACTGTACCTTCCTGTTGACTCACTTCATCTCACATGCCAAAAGTCTTCTCAAAAGTCACAAAACACACCTTCAAAATGAATAATTTAACTCTGGTCTAGAAGTCTTTTTTCTCCAGGTAGACAAACAATTTAACGTTGCATAAATAGGGCCATTGGATCTCAGCTTATATACAGTGGAATCTGCCAGAGAAAGCACATGCTTCGAGCGGGAGTTGAACCAGCGACCTTAGGATCACTGCTATAATCAGTGTCTTCGGTCCTCCACTCTACCAACTGAGCTATCAGAGTGGGTGTACTGTACAGAAAGCAGGAGGTCCCTTTGACAAGCCTAGAAAAAAGGAAACAAGCAGGGTAAGGGAAAATCACTGTACCTTTCTGTTGACTCACTTCATCTCACATGCCAAAAGTCTTCTCAAAAGTCACAAAACATACCTTCAAAATGAATAATTTAACTGTGGTGTAGAAGTCTCTTTTCTCTAGGTAGACCAACAATAACACATTACATAAATAGGGCCATTGGATCTCATTGATCTAAGCTGAGGCACAGTCGAATCTGCTGGAGAAAACACATGCTTCGAGCGGGAGTTGAACCAGCGACCTTAGGATCACTGCTATAATCAGTGTCTTCGGTCCTCCACTCTACCAACTGAGCTATCAGAGTGGGTGTACTGCACAGAAAGCAGGAGGTCCCTTTGACAAGCCTAGAAAAAAGGAAACAAGCAGGGTAAGGGAAAATCACTGTACCTTTGTGTTGGCTCATTTCATCTCACATGCCAAAAGTCTTTTCAAAAGTCACAAAACACACCATCAAAATGGAAAATTTTATGCGGTCTAGAAGTCTTTTTTCTCCAGGTAGACAAACAATTTAACGTTGCATAAATAGGGCCATTGGATCTCAGCTGATGTACAGTTGAAACTGCTGGAGAGAACACATGCTTCGAGCGGGAGTTGAACCAGCGACATTAGGATCACTGCTATAAACAGTGTCTTCGGTCCTCCACTCTACCAACTGAGCTATCAGAGTGGGTGTACAGTACAGAAAGCAGGAAGTCCCTTTGACAAGCCTAGAAAAAAGGAAACAAGCAGGGTAAGGGAAAATCACTGTACCTTCCTGTTGGCTCATTTCATCTCACATGCCAAAAGTCTTCTCAAAAGTCACAAAACACACCTTCAAAATGAAAATTTTATGTGGTGTAGAGGTCTCTTTTCTCTAGGTAGACCAACAATAAAACATTACATAAATAGGGCCATTGGATCTCATTGATCTCAGCTGATGTACAGTCGAAACTGCTGGAGAAAACACATGCTTCGAGCAGGAGTTGAACCAGAGTCCTTAGGATCACTGCTATAATCAGTGTCTTTGGTCCTCCACTCTACCAACTGAGCTATCAGAGTGGGTGTACTGTACAGAATGCAGGAGGTCCCTTTGACAAGCCTAGAAAAAAGGAAACAAGCAGGGTAAGGGAAAATCACTGTACATTTGGGTTGGCTCATTTCATCTCACATGCCAAAAGTCTTCTCAAAAGTCACAAAACACACCTTCTAAATGAAAAATTTAACTCTGGTCTAGAAGTCTTTTTTCTCCAGGTAGACAAACAATTTAACGTTGCATAAATAGGGCCATTGGATCTCATTGATCTCAGCTGATGTACAGTGGAATCTGCTGGAGAAAGCACATGCTTGGAGCGGGAATTGAACCAGCGTCCTTAGGATCACTGCTATAATCAGTGTCTTCGGTCCTCCACTCTACCAACTGAGCTATCAGAGTGGGTGTACTGTACAGAAAGCAGGAGGTCCCTTTGACAAGCCTAGAAAAAAGGAAACAAGCAGGGTAAGGGAAAATCACTGTTCCTTTGTGTTGGCTCATTTCATCTCACATTAATTTCAATTTACAAGAATTGATATTCAATTTTTAGAGTTTAATTACTATGGATACTTGTCAGGACGGTTGCACCACCTGACATTTTGGGGGTTTGAGGTACCAAAACATAAAATAACATGTTATATTTTAATAGTTTTAAGATGTGTTCAAGTAACACAGGTTTCATAGAATAAAGAAATACATGTGATGAAATGCTCAATTCATGATGGAAGGAAATATTGCACTCGGACACAAAAAAGGGACGTCACGTCATTGACCCTAAATCTTGCAGCAGAGTAAATCTGAAGCCACTCTGAAGGTTAACTTGATTATCTTTAAGACTCTAGGAATTAAAAGTGTTACTCTGACATAATGAATGCCTGTTAATGCTTCAGTCAAGTCTCTACCTGAGACATCTACACGGACAGACGCTTCACCTTGGTGCCCACGAGGGGGCGATAGAGACAAAGAGACGCCGTGTTACTGCACATGCGTCACTCTGAAACAACAAACATGTCACTTCCAGGTGATTAGTAAACGTTGGGAAACTGAAACTGTGGAAAGACGTGACGACTGTGATGAGATGGCTTAAAAGAGCTGCATTCAGTCACTTTGAGAGGTGAGAAACATCATTCTTCTTCTTTAACTCTGATAAATTCTTATGAATCACAACAGGACGAGTTTAAAGTCACCGGCTCGTTAGCAACGTTACATGGACGTTAGCTCCTCCATTCATTACCGGGCTGTCAGGTGAGTTTTACTGTTAAACCTGGTGAAAAACCGGTGAGACAGCAAGTACTGTCATCAGACTCCAAAGATTTAAAGTCAAAAGTTAGCTGGCTGTGTAAATAAACCTCCATGATGAGTGGGATCTTTGTCGTGTAACAGCTGGAACAGGTTACTACGTTCAGTCACTTTATCTGATCCTTAAAGTTAATTTAGGAAACTAAAGGTGGATTTCACTGAAGCGACAGATTATCTATGAATGAATAATCAAGACAAGGATGCATATAAATAATGTTAACGTAGATAAATGTCAATAAAAGGAGTCAAAATGATGAAAGAAGCAGGTCTTTAAAGCTCCATTAGCTTCACTAAGTGGTTGCTAGTTTTGCTGGGGTCCACACTACAAATAGACCAATATGTTTTTTTTTTTTCAGGATCGATATCGAAACCTATTATTAGAAGTCAAGGAGGCCGATAACTGATATTCTAAGCCGAAATTAATTTGTTGTTAAAGTGAAAATACTGGCATCAAAAATTTGAACATTACAAACTTCAACACTGGGGCCTTTGAATAGGTCAATAAATGAAGAGTGGTGTAAAGAAGAAAGAAATAAAGGAATAAGTAGAAACTAGGGATGGAAGTAATTAATTACAAATACTCAGATTACTGTGATTAAGTAGTTCTTCTTGGGGTACTTGTACTTTTATGAGTAGATTTTCAAGTCTGTACTTTTACTTGTACTTAAGTAATCATTATGCCATGTAATCTACTTAGTTACTTTTAAAATCATAGTTGAGTACTGAGTACAATTTTCATTATTATCTTGACCTTTATCTGCATTTTTGTAGCCAGTGAGGTTATTTGATAGCAAACAAGCCAATGAAAACCAGGACATATGGATGAAAAACAAAACAAAACAAAACAAAAAAATGTCAATGGATGCCATTGATCGCTAATTTTGTTTCTGTCTGCCTGAGACCTTTGCTGAATAAGGAAATAAAAACTTAAAATGAGAAAGATAAAAAAAACAACCAATCAAAATGAGCGAAAAACACTTGTTTTCTATCTTACCAGTTATTAATGATTATTGATTGTTAGCGTTTTAACTATTGGTAAAGCAAAACAGAAATTTAGAGCCCTATCTGGAGAGGTGACGGTGACATCACCAGTTAAAAGTAACTAACAATCTGAGTAATTTTTTGACCAATACTCTGTACCTTTATTTGAGTATTTTTCTAACACCAGTTCTTTTTTTTACTTGTGATTGAGTAATATTTTAGCAATGTAACAGTACTTGTACTTGAGCACAGATTTTCAGTACTCTTTCCACCACTGGTAGAAATTGACCCTGTTTACTCAGCATACTGTTATTCAATAGCTAAAAGTGTATTTGTGCTTTTTTTGTGTGGATTTTAACTTAACTTGGTAAATCCAGTTAACTTATAACATGATATCAGGTTGTAAATAGGATGTTTTCATTTAGAAATTGATCCTTTTCCTATCATGAAACAGCAATATCTGGAGGTGACAACAATAAAAATGTTATATGATATGAATATAGAGTTTGTTTCTACTGTTGTGTTTTTGCAGAGAAAACCAGAGAGGAAGAAGTCATGGCCTGTGCTCGAGTGCCTCTGGATGAGCAGCAGGTTACAGAGCCCGACTCTCTGGGAAGAGAACACACACTGCCTGCTCTGGTGAGCTCTGTTACATCCAGAAGAAATAAGAAAATCAGTTATCGTAGTGAAAACAGGTGAACGGACTCAAACTGCTCCTCTCTATTCTCCTCAGCACCCAGCCAGGAAGGAGGAGCGCTGTTTCGTGCCTTACAAGTCCCCACCTGAGGACGGCTCCCCCGCTGAGGTAGAGGAGTTTCTGGAACATGCCAAATTTATCACGGACGACCTGGAGTGGCTGCTCGCACTGCCTCATGACAAGTTTTGGTGTCAGGTGAGAGACTGCTTTCTGGGTCACAGAAGTATGACTGCTAAAGGTCTTCTCGATCATCAACAAAAGACTAAAGCCAAGATCAAACTGGTTTATTGGACTTGGAGAACAGGAATTAACTGCTAGTGTACAGCAGTTAATCCTTTTTCTGCGTCTATGTCCTGTTTAAGACCTGCACAAAGACAGCAGTAATACAACACCAAAACAAGAAAACATGTAGAATTTGTTTTCTCCATCTTGCTAATTTCCCCTCCCCCCTGCTTTCCTCCTCCTCTTCCTCCTCCAGGTGGTTTTTGACGAGTCTCTGCAGAGATGCTTAGATTCATACCTGCATCAAGCTCCCCGCGGCCTCGACCTCACCAGCCTGCCCTCCTCTCCGGCTGTGGCCGACATGCAGCGCTCCATCCACAGAGCCGTCTTCTTGACCTTCCTCAGGATGGCTACACATAAAGAGTCTAAGGTAAGAGCAGTACAAATGTAATCTAGAGGAGGGATTATGATCGAAATTCCATTTACCAAAAACTGAACACAGTGTTCTTGTTTTGTGTGTGTGTTTCTTCCTCCTCTTTCTCAGGATAACTTCATCACCCCAGCTGTGTTTGGCGAAATTATCTACGAGAACTTCCTCTTTGACATTCCCAAACTGCTCGATCTGTGCGTGCTCTTTGGAAAGGGCAACGGCCAGCTGCTGCATAAGATGATAGGTTAGATATTTGATTTTAATTTTTGACCAGAAAGCTGCTGTCCTTTCTTTTCTTTTAAAATTGGTCACTCTCTTCTCACTTTCATGATGTTTTTTTTTTTAGAGAATATCTTTACTCAGCAGCCGTCCTACTACGGCGACCTGGATGAGACAGTGCCAACTGTGTTACAGGTGAGACTTAACTAATCCAGCTTTATGTTAATGTTAAAATCTTAGACGATTTGAAAACATACATTTTGAACATATAAAACACTATAAGACTACCAATTTATACATTTCTTTTGGTGATGCCATGGATTGATTTCTTTGGATCCTCAAAGGGACAGTGATGACTTTCTAAGTGATCGAGAAAAAGTCTCATATCTATATATGCCTGATCATAATCCCCAATTTAAAATGAGGCTATCAGTTCCAAAAAAGGTTATTTCTAAATGCTAATGTGACCAATATTTTCTTTATTGATTCTACTTTGGGGACTGTGGTGCAAGAGCAGCAGGTTATAAGATCGTGCTCCAAGAGGCTGCAGCTTTGATTGAGTCAAACATGATCATTGCTGTTTGTAGCTTTTAATAAATGTACCTCAGTCTGTTCTGGTTTATACTGGTTTATACTCCTGTAAAGCCTCATTGAAGCTCCTCTGGTGACATGGATAAAATACATCCTCCTTTTGTTTGCCCTTCATCCTCTGCAGGTGTTTGACACCATCCTGAATAAATGTGGTCTTCAGTGTGAGGGGGCCACCGCCATGGAGCCGATGAAACTGAATGCACACAAACAGCCTACTGCCATGACCATGAGCCAACAGGTTAGACAAACACACACTCACACACCTGCCATTATTGAGCACCTTTGGATTTATTGCAACATCTAATGAGATGCTTGACAATGGAGACAGATGTGAGATGTTGACACAGTTACAGATTCACAGTACATAGCAACCATAAATTCAAATCACTGGAGGGGTTTCTGTGTTTTCTGCTCTCTTTCAGGAACTTGTAGATATTATTCTGTACCTGTGTGACTCCACCACCACCATTCATGCCTTCCTGGACATCTACCCTGCCGCCTGCACCAGCTTTCACTCCCACGGCTTCCTCAGCAGGTGAACCGATTACTTCATGATGTTTCACAGCCACACTTTTATTCAGGCCTTTCACGTGAACTTTGTTTCATGTATCTGCAGACTGACAGCGTTCTATGAAACGGCTGTGCCTGACCTCGAGAAGGCGGTTAAGAAAAGAAACTTTGATGATAAAAGGTGAGCTCTTCCAGCAGCTTATATTTTAAAGTAGGAGACCCAGCTATTAAATAAAGAAGAGAATGAAGGTCAATAACATTCTGATCCATCCTCAGTCTGCAGGACGACCTGTGGAAGAGGTTGTCTCATTCCTGCCGTAAGATGGTAGAGACGACTCACCTGCTGCTCAATCACACCTGCCTGCAGCCCATTCTGGAGGGGTGAGACTTTTTACTCCTAGAATTAGGGTTACCATAAGTCCTCTTTTACTGGGACATGTCCTCCTATTTGGTGGTAAAATTATGTCCAAAATGTCTGGGTTTTTCTTAGATCAAGCGCTGCACTGGGCTATAATGGTGATGTACCAACCTGTCAAGAAAATGCTGAAGTGGAAATGCACTTTTACAGATGACTTACAGATACAATACCCCTCTTTTTGTCACGATTGTGATTGGTGTTCTGAAGTTTCTATTGGCCCATATTAAGTCAAAAATTTGAGATTAAAACTCAAAATGTTGAGAAAAATAGTCAGAATTTTGTGATTAAAGCTCAAAATATCAAGATAAAAAGTTGAATTTTTGAGACAAATGAAAGGAATTGGGATAAACGGTCAACATTTTGAGATAAATAGTCTAAGAAATTTGGGAAAACAGTCAAGATTTAGGGATATGAAGTCAAAACTTTGAGACAAAAACCCAAAATTCTAAGAAAAAGTCTAAATTGATAACAAAAGTTGTAATTTTGACTTTTTGACTTTTTGTCATTTGACCTTTATCTTAAAATTATGACTTTATATGGGCAAAAAATTAACTTCAACAAAGGATGTTTTTCAGTTATATATTGTTAACAAAAGGAAATAGGCTTCTGTGCATCATTTATGTTAACATTTTAGAAAATTACCACTTCAAACAGAAAACAAGTGTTTTAAAAACATGTATTGGTCTTGAAGCTACTTGTCTTCCTTGAGGATCTTTGGGTATTTTTACAGTATCTCCAAGAGAATTCTTGAAGGGAAGGGAATTCCTCTTTTTGGGTTTTTAGAATACGGTCACCCTTCCTAACATGCCTGATGGCTAAAAAAGAAAAATCACACTGCACATGCACACTTCTATAAATAATGTTGAACTTTGTTTTCCTTTAGGGGAGAGAACACACTGTCGTTTGCAGAGGAGCTCCTACAACATTTCACGTCTTTTTTACCTGAGAAAAGGTAAAAAAATTATTTTGATGATTGAGTTTGTCACCTCCTCCTTTTTAAATGTAACTTTGACACGTTTTTACTGTATTTCAGGTTTTTATCAGACTATGACGAGCAGTTTCCCATTGCAGATGACATCAGCCTCCTCCAGCAGGCCCTCCCTGTCATGTATCCTGTATAAAAATATCTGAATGAAAACAGATTTTGGAAGTGAATTGAGTCGTACTTCTATTTCTAAACATCATTAGAGGTTGTATCTTTCCTTCACCCCTTTCCTCCCTCAGCGATGAGACCCGGACATCCTACCTGCTCCAGGGCGTGCAGAGCGCCTGGGACAGCGTGGGCCGACGGAGACCGCACAGCCAGGTTCATCAGGAAACGGTGGCGGCACATCAGGGAGCAGCTGCAGCTTCCTCTTCAGCTGGATTCAAACCTCAGGAGGTGAGAGAAGCAGAAAGAGGGCGACAGAGTCCGATGGGAGCAGAGGCCATGTTGGATGTTCCCCAAAAAGGAAACAATGTGAGTTCTATGGTAATGAGAGCTAAATTTAAAGGTGGTGATAATAACCCAGAACCCCTCAGAAAAGATAAATGTTTGATTATGACTAATGGTCCTTTTCTTCATGGTGGGTGTTTGATGGTGTGATCAGGGCGTGGTGTGTCCGGTGAGCGGGGCTGAGCTGGAGTCTCTGCTGACGTGTATCCGGGATCTGCTGCCTGATCTGGGTGAAGGCTTCCTGCTGGCCTGTCTGAAGGAATACAACTACAACTCAGAGCTGGTCATCAACAACATCCTGGAGGATCGACTGACTCCAAACCTGGACAAACTGGACCGAGCCATGCCGAGGTAATGACTTAGGCTGAGACGGAGCGAGTAACAGTTCATCAAATTAGTAACCAATAGTTTCAGGTTATTAAAGTGATAGTCAAGAATGAATCTATTACAGCTGTATGTTTGACTGCTGTTTGGTTATTACTCCAGGCCGGTGGTGGAGGAGCTCCCAGATGTTCTCAATGTCAGATCCAATGTCTTTGATGACGATGAATTCGACGTCTTCCGCAGAGACCAGGTGGACATGTCCCGCATCTGGAAGGGCAGGAGGTAGAAACTCAGGCTAGAGGTGAAAAACAAGTTTCTCTGTTTTTACCCCCAGCTCTAATGAACTCTTTGATGTTTTCTCCTCCAGGAAAGGTGAGAGCGCTCGAGAGCTCCTGAACGACAAGCAGCACATAGCAGAGCAGAAAGCTCGCTATCAGAGCTACGAGACGGTGGTGGACGAGGTTGTCATCCAGCCTGGCGAGGATCCATCAGCGTACGGATTGGACGACTACGATGATGAGTACGACGACACTTACGACATGAACCAAGTGGGAGCCAACGACCTGGATGGAGAGAGTTTGCTGAACAGAAGGTGAGAAGAAGCGTTGCTCTTTTTCCTCTAACATTTTTTCATTGTGCTGTCTGAAACCTGGAGATGTTGTTTACATTGTTTTTTTGTTCTCTGCAGACCTTTCACAGTCCCACAGGTACTGAGGAAAGGAAACAAACCTGAGGAGGAGGAAGAAGAAGATGAGGAAGAGGAGCCTATACCGGTATTGAAATCCAGAACAGTAAATCAAATATAACTGAGAACACATTTTTAACATTTACTCTTTTAAAAGCTCAGTAAAGATTTTACTCTAAAATATCACTGTTGGTGTTTTACACTGATGGTTCAAAAAGAAACAACAACAACAGTTTATTTATACTTTTCTTCTTTTTGTGATTTATGAGCTCAAATCAGCAAACAGACTGTCCTGACTTTGTTGGTAACATTTAGTTAGTTTTTCCAACTTGTTAACATGTAACTATCTCACTAACTTTCCAAGTATCAAAGATCTTCAAATACAAGGTTTATTCTTACATTCATGTTGTCGTTAAAACTGAAATGAAAAAGGTGATGAATACAGAGTTTACCTTTTTGTGACACTGACTGTTTTTCATGAATCTGTTTCTTTCAGAACAATGTAAACAGGGACCAGTTTGTACAGGATCCAGCTCTGCTGAGAGAAAGAGCTGAAGCCAGAAGAGCTGCCATGCAGCAGAGGAAAGGGTAAAGTCATTCTCTCTCTGCAGCCTCTCACACTGTCAAGGGTTCCCAAACATCCTGGAAAACCTGGAAATGATTGACTGATTCTCCAGTCATGGAAAACATGGGGGCGACCGTAATTTGTCTCAAAATGAATTTATTTCTTTAACATTACTAATAGTTAAACAAGTATCAGTAATTAAATAAACAGCTTAAGACGGTAGCTAGTTCCTTACAGTCGTTAAAAATGTGGTTTATTTGCAAATATGAGAAAGACACAATAAGCTTCCAGGTGTTTCATTGGGTTCCTCAGATGTGTTTGGATGATAGGTTACCCTCTCCTTGAGGTGATTTCAAAATTAAAATCTCGAAATAGTGTTTCCCTGATGGTCACACCAGATGATATTTCATATAATGAACAGTTTCAGACAACAATGATTTGTATATAATGACTGAAATATCAGTGCAAATACTCCGTAATTTTGTCAGTGAGTACAAAACACGTTAGAAATGGATGTATTTAGATGGATTTTAAGTGATTTTAAACCGGTTCAGTTGGACAGAAAAAGTGGGTTTCACGTCATCAACCCATTTTCACATAGATCAGTTCTGTAACCCAGAGCTTTCAATTAACTTTGCTACTGGAATTAGCGACTTTTCAGACTTAGTACCTAGCAACTGGAAGTTGAAAAGTGTTTCTAGTACAGGTCCATAGCGTCTGAAAATGTCCTGGAGAATAATTTCAGTGAATCTGTAGGAGCCCTGCACTGTTCATCCATCTTACTTCTTTGATGTATCCCTCGACACTTGGGTCAACTTCTCTTCACCCTCTCCCTCCAGGTACCGACCTGAGCGCCCCAGTAATGTGGTGGGTCAGCCCAAAGGCCAAGGACAAACCCTGGAGACATTCCTGGACCGGCGCAAGAAAGAGGCAAACAAGAACCGCGTGGGGAACCACAACCGCCGCACCATGGCCGATCGTAAGAGGAACAAAGGCATGATCCCCTCCTGACCTGAGCGAGAGCTGGCTGCTTGAGCTGTGACAGACTGATGGAAGGGGGGAGGGATGACAGGAAAGTGTGAGACAGTGAAAGGAGAGAAAAGCTGGGCTGGGTTGTGAATTAGGCGCTGGTGATTCATCCTTGTGTCACACATTAGTATCAGGACGTCTGTTCCCAAAGAAGTAAATCACAGAGGTTTCAGTTGGTGATGAAGAGTTGCAGTAGTTTATCATCTTGTTTGGCTCTTTGTTACGCTGCCAGCAGATTGATTTGAAGTTTGAAACTCAGAACACCTAGTTTTACAGTGTGAGCCTGAATGAAGCAGAACTCTTTGACTGACACATTTTTCTTTTATAGCACATTCAAACCAAAGTCCTGAGAGAGATTTAGAAACCAAGGACAAAGAATAACACCTTTATTTTTGCCAAGTAACAAATCAGTTTATTCTCAAGATCCAGAATGATCCATGAAGTTTCTTTGACATCATCATCTTTAAATAGACACATAGGAATAAAAGGAAGAGAAATCCAGCGTTCAAACTGAGACAGAGGTTTCTTATGTAGCTGGAAGATCAATAACTGACCTGCTGATCAATCCATGTAACAATCTTTCTACTCATCCCGCGCGAGTGTGAAGGCTGACCTGCATGATACGTTAAAGTGCATGCATGTGATGTCATCTGTCAGTTTCAGCCTGTGGAGAGAGAGAGAGAGAGATCTGATCGTCTCATATTGATGATGCCGCCGATGTGTTTGGAAGCACGTGCTGCAGAGGAGGGTTGGGAAACCTCCTCTCTCCTACACGTTCCCGTGCACATTCTATTTTCTATAATGAGAACACATCTATCAGAGCATTTTGTAACAAGAAAAAGCACTTGGAATTGCTTTTTGGAGTTGACATTGCAAAAATCATAAAATAAATACATAAATATGTTTTGACATCTTTGAGTTTGACCCTTTTCTTTCTCGGTACAATGTGTCGGAGAAGTTTCAGATACGGCTGCACAGTGAGGTTAAAATATTATCGGTTCTCTTCTTAATGTTTCCACACGCTCAAATAACTCTCTGTCTGAAGCTGGTTAACTTAACATTTAAAAAACGTTATTTCTTGCCAAGACTTTGATAACACTCTCAAGTCTGTACATCAAACAGGAAGCTGCAGCGCAAAAGCAAGTTCAGCCAAACAGCCAAACTCTCCCTGAAAAAGAATACTATCAAATATGCCCCTAGTTGGGTTGTTACTCTAAGCAGTGGCACTAAGAATTTAAAGAAGAATTTTTTGGCCAAAAACCCAAATCAAAAACATGACTCTGAAATTTTTTTTTAAATAAATGGAAGACTTGCTTTAAGCAAATACATAACAAAGAAAAAAATGACAAACATATTGGACCCCATACAAATATAGAAAAAGAAAATAGTAAGACTTGCCCTAATAACAAACAATAACTATGGCTACATCACCTGGACAAAAAAGAAACCTGGTTCATGTTTGCCTTCCTGGTCCTCCAAAGTTCTGCCTACACAAAATATAAAACAATGACTTTAAATTTATCAATTTCTTTATTCAACTGGTTCCATGTGAATGTATTAAGTTAGTTGAAAGCAACTATTTCAGAGTCAACTAAGCTGAACTTGAAATTAATGCTTTGAACTAACTCATTGCATTTCAGAAGGAACCAGTTGACATAATGAATTTAACTAAAGTCAATGTTGTATTTTCTTAGGTGTATGAATAACAGTGTGGTGTATTTACAAAACAACATGAGCCTATTTCTTTGTATTCATTTTTGAAGGACAAGTTTTCCTTTTTGGTCAGGTCTTCCCATTTGTTTTATTTTTCAGGTCAAGTTTCCCTACTTTATATTTTAAGAGAAGTCTGTTTGTCGAGTTTTTTTGTTTTATTTTGTTTCTACTGTAAGTCTCTTTTTTTATCTTGTACAAATGAGCTTCCATACAAACCTAACGAACGTCAGCACATATTCTTTTTTGCACCTCTAAGCTGCTGAGTGGCACTAATTTTGACATTAGAAGCGGCATGAGCTTTGAAGCCTTACTGCTGGTGTCGTATCTTATTTTCTGTAAAAACTTGTGAGTGTTAAAGATCTTTGAACAAGAAAATTAGACTGTCGAGATCCTTGAATGTCAGAAAGCACCAGAATCTAGACAGGTGCCTCTTTTAAGAAGAAGAAAACCACAACTGTAGTCGATGATGATGCTGCCTCTCAATAAAAAATTTTGAAGGATCACCTGTGCAGCCGTGTGTCAGAGCACGAAAAGTTCTGATTACATCTGCTTTCCACAAACCTTAGACACGAAGTAAAGAAAACTCCACTTTGGCCAAAAACTCTACAAAAAACAAAAAAACAAAAAACAGCTTATATGTTAACAATCTGTATCACTGACTAAAACAGGACTACATCAGCTACTGTTACTGTAACACGCGTTTCAAGTTTTAAGTGTAATTCAGTTTGCTGTTGGGGTGTTTCTCTCTCTCTGGTTTAGTCATAAGGCATATTAAGAACAAGTGCAAACACTTTTCAACATTTGCTCCAACGTCTGAACAACAATATCCTGTACAGCTAACATTAAAGAGAAAACAGAGAGCTGGAGGCCAGACTGTTCAGTTTAAACTCCACTTTAAAGCGAGTTTTTGACATCATTTGGACCTAAAGTGAACATTTAATCCGTCAACCGACCTCTCATGTTAAGAATCATAAAGCTTTTAATAATCATGCAGAGATGACTGACGTGTTAACACTGGCTCAGGGTTATCAAAACCAAATACATGATCACTCTGCTCTGTACAGAAGCAGAGCAGAGTCACATCTTCACTGCTGTGGATCAACCAAACACAACAGTACGTCAACAAGTGTACAGTAACATGATCCCAGGAAGAAGTACTGTTCACACACCACAGTACTTCTTCAGAAACGTACAGTACTTCAGAGTATTGTCTTCATTCTACCACTGAATGTCCCAGACGTCAGTACCAGACTGTTCCACAGTCCAGGCGAGCTGCTGGCTGCTGGGAAAAGTTTCTATTTGCTCCCAATAGGAGGAGGAGGAGGTGAGGTCCGTGAGAAAAAGGCTACTGGAGTGACACCGAGGAAGAGACGAGGGCAGAGCTGCTGCTGCTGCTGCTGCTGAGTTCATGGTGGGGCAAACATTAACTGTCTCTGCAGACGCTGCCTGGAGAGAGGGGGGAAAAGATGCATGAATAAAAACAAGTATCAATTAGATTAGAGCTAACCAATTAACTGGAAATTAGATTAAATCAGATTAAGTCAGACTGCAATATTTTTGTAACCTGAAATGTGTCAGAACACTAGGTAGATATTTTTACAATAGATGTTTAATGCTCTATACCAGTGTAACTTAACTCTGCTCCTCAACCAGAGACAAGTTGTTGAAAACTACCTTTGCAAGAGCAACAATCTAAACAGTGAAAAGTTGTAATAAATACAAGTTTAAGGTGGCAAAAATGATCGAAAAGCATCAAAAATGAATAAAAAGGGGCAGAAAAAAGGAGAGAAACTTGGAAAATGATCAGAAAGAAGCAAAACATTTTAAGACAGAGGCCTGACATTTCTGTTCAAAATATTTCTCTTTTATTGAACTTATGTAATATTATAATTTTCTGAGATACTGAATTTTGGGTTTTCATTATCTACAAGCCACAAACATCAGCATTTCAAGAAACCAACTCTTTAAATAATCCACTCTATTTACAATGAGTCTCTGTAATATCTGGGTTTCATTTTCTGAAATGAGTTACCAGAAATATTTAACTTCTCATGATATTCTCATTTCTTTAAATGTACTTGTGTATGCAAACAGTTTTTATTGTAGATTTTTTTTTTCTTACAAAATCCTATTTCTTTCTCTTATGTATGTTTTTCTTCCTCAAATCAAGAATACTAAATGAAAATATCAACAACTCATGAGATGGGGAACCTAAAAAATGGCACAATAAATTGCAATTGCAATGTAGGGAAAATAATGGCAATTATATTAGTTTTACAACTTATTCAGCACTAATTAAGATCAGCAAAGCTTTTTAATTGAGGCAAGATGGAGGTATAGACCTTATGTCCTGTGATTTTCTGAAACTTTCCTTGATTCCTTGTTGTGTAATTTAACTTATTTTAATCCTACATCTGTGTTTTTACTGTATTAGATGTTTGAAACTCACTGAGGATGCTGCGTTTACACAGAGGACAGGTGTGTTGCAGCAGCAGCCAGGGGTCCACACACTCTCTGTGGTACTCATGAAGACACGGCAGCACCCGCAGACACTGAGGAGATGACGATGACACATTTAACTCTCACACATGATCTCGTATTACTGCTCAATCATCTGGCCTGTGCAGTTTGTGTGTTTCTGAAACTTTTTCTGCCCTCATAGAAGAAAAAAAAAGAGAGAAACCAAGGTCTTGACAGGTATTGATCCACTTCGCTTATTGTGAGTCACCTGGTTGTTGTTGAACGGCTCCAGACACACAGCACAGTTGTCGGTCTCTGCCGGCTGGGTTGGGTCACACCAGCGTTTGGGCCGACGATAGGTTTTAGTTTTTAGAGACGACATTCTTTTCAGGACGTCCTGTTTAGGAAGGAGCTGAAGAACGAGATAGCAGAACAGGTTACAGGTATCACTGCAGGGGGAAATTCTTCTAGGACATATAGTTCTCTCTCACAGGAGGTATCTCAGGATTAGCTGTGTGCAAATGTCAGGCAAATATGTGCTAAAGTGTAATTAAAGTCTTGAGTTTACATCAGTGTTTACCTGTAGATCGTCATGGAGCTGCTGGTCCTGGTACTGCCAGCGAGCCTGAACAATGACTCCTGTACTGAGGATCAGAGCCACCAGTAGAACTGTGTCCCAAAGCTGCTGCAGATACTTCTACAAACACACACACACAAATACTCATACACATGCATTTTTCTGAGCTCATACATAAGTAATTACACTCGTATAAATTGAACATCTGCAATAACAGGTACATTTTTCACATTCTGCATCCAAAGACCTGCTGAACTCTTGTCTTATGTAAACCTAATATTAAAAAACACGTCAGCAGTGCTAGATGCTATCTTCCGCTCTGGTCTCCCACCTGGACCTGGGAGTTGGTCTCCCCCGTGCAGATGACCCCCTGCCACTCTCCGTAGCGTCCTCCTCTCGATCGCCCACAGCTGGACCACAGCGTGAGCGTGGCTCCCTGCCCGAACACACAGCAGCATGCTCTCTGTGTCAGTCTGTCATCTGTTCACTCACTGCTAGAGGGTGCTAACAACTCAGAAACACACTGAGAGGCTCACCAGGTTGTCCTGTAGGATCGTCTTGTAGGTGATTTTAGCTGTCGCTTGAAGACCCCTGTTGAGAGAAAGGAGAGGCCTGTTAATTATCATGTAAAAAGTAAGGAAGAACATTCGCTTTTTCTGTTTTCTTTCTATGAGACAATGATCTACACTTTTTTCATGTTTTCTTATCTTTCTGTGGACCTGGGTTTGTGCAATAGGCTTATGACCATTTTTACTGCTTGCAGCTGTATGAACATGCTGTAAGAATGTCAAAAAAAGAACGAAACAGCATCTATTACAACTTACAGACTATATTTCATATTTTTACCTGAGCAGAGCTCCAATCAGCTTTGTGACATTTTCAGAAGTCTGGATCACAATGATGGGCTTAGACAGCACCTGAGACAGATCCATCTACAACAGAGAGATGCAGTTACCTAGAATTGTGACACTGATATTGAATCATTTAAGGATCAGACATTAACCCTGAGTGGATTTACCTCGCTGACTGTGTTTTGGTTCAGAGCCAGAATGATGAGCGCAGATGCTCCAAGGACCAACGCTCGTTTCATCTTTAATCAAAGAAATAGAGACATTTTTACTTGTATAGAAATGTCCCAAACAGTATGAACAAAACACTGTCAGAGCAACATGGATTGCTTACTTTATTGACCATGGCATCAGCGAAGGATTCCTGGTTTCCTGTGGAGGCTTTGCTGTCATCCATGTCCACAGGTACCAACCCGATCCACGGCTCCTGCTCTTTGGTGTCATCCTCTTCTTTGCCTCTGCTCACCGCCGTCTCCTCATCCTGAACCTTAGGGCAAAATAAAAGGGCGGGTGGGTAAATGCACCAGAATTATAAAGCAAACTGTATTTAGTTTATTGTGCACGAATGAATTATACCTAAACAGTTGATGACTTGAAAATTGTGTTGATTGTCATTTGCATTGACTATTTAGTGAAATCAGAACAAAATAATAATTGCATAATAATTTGGAAGGTGGTGTATTGGCAGATTTAGCTTTTCCTAACATTGCCATGAGAAGTGAGCTGCCTAAACATGCTTTAAATCCCCAGCAGGTTCAGTATTAAAGCTACACTGCTCATTAAGCTCCTTAGCTCAGGATCACTGTGTTAGTGTGGGTATAAACAGAGGTTATTATTTATCTGGGCTTTAGGACATTTATTGTTGCATGCATTTTTATTCTAATGGAAAAACTCGTGGACAGCAAATTCATACAAAACTGCTAATGACATAAATTTTAACTTTTTGTTTTTGATAAGTGGCTCCATAACTATCTCTTCTCTCTTGTTATATGTTGTTGCAAGTTCAGAAGCAAACTCGTGCAGCTTTCAGCCAAAATGCCCCCTGTAAGTCACTCACCAGCACCAGATCTCCCTGCAGCTCCTCCTGGTCCTCGTCCCGGTGCTCGGAACTCCTGCTGCCCCCGCTGGACTCCACCACCTCCCCCTCGAACAGAGCGCTGACACCGGGCCGCTGCTCCAGAAAAACCTCCACCACCGCGACCTGCTCCGCCGCAACCAGCAGCCCCGAACACCGCAGCAGGAGCAGTAGGAGAAGGGGTAACAACAACCAGAGAGGAAACCCGCTCCGATTGGAAGCCATGACCCGAATGACAACACGGAGGAAATACGATTAAAACTATTTTAAATACATAAAACTAATCAACTGTTACCCGTCATTTTAGGAAAGCTGCCAGCGTTTTGTTCGCCAGTTAGCTAACACGTCAAAGAATGTAAACAAGAAAAGCAACTTCCGAGTGAAACCGGAAATAGCGTAAGGTGTACTATCTTGTCGGAAGGCTGCTAACAGTTAACATCCAGGAGGGAGTTAGCCTGTTGACACAAAATAAATCTAAAACCTTTATTTTACGCTTTATTTAAAATACTTATAAGTGTTATTCAAACTCGTAGTTTCACTCCTAATTGGCAGCAACAATTTCAAACCGTTTATTCAACTCAACCAAAGAAGAATGCAACGAATCAAGACACTACAGCATCGTACTTCCGCCTTTGTTGTCATTTCGACGTAATTTTCGTTTATGCAGCTGGACTGCAACTTTCAAAACGGGGTTTCACTTCTGTTAAATTTAAGAATAATCTAAATTCATTGAAAGTCATATCCATTTTCTTGGTAAGTTATTTGAGCGTCAAAAGCAAACATACCAGCACTTCAGTGTGCCTCAGTATAGATGTACAGTTATGCCAATCTTATGAAATCCGTTTGGAATAGTTTAGATCAATTTTTAGTAGCATAACTTAGTAGAATAATTGTCAAAATCTTGAAAACGAGCCTTTTTATTTTTAGAATTATTTTACTTTTGGTTACGCAAGTGCGAGATTTACGGATTAATCACAAAGATTGTCTATTGAAGATGATTCACTCAGAAAATAACGAAGCGCAGATAGCAGCTAAATATTGATGAGTCACTGTTACAAAATCTTCTCATACTTAAAGAAAAACTAAGATTGAAAGATTGAGGTGACAAATCAAATATCCACTATCAACCCCTCTTTTTCACTGCAACCCAGGGAGTGTTTGATAGTGTATCTAGAGTATCTTTTGAATAATTTTAGACATGATTTTGAAGGATTTATATGAATATAACCCCCTTAACAATTGTATAACAGTAACAACAACAACAACAACAATAATCATAATAATAATAATAATAGAAAAATATTAACAATAATAATACATTTTATTTAAAAATACCTTTCTAAGCTCTCAAGAACACTTCACAGAGTGATTAAAAGATATAGATAAAATAATACAACAAAAATAAATAAAACAAGAAAAGTAACATGAGAAAGTATCTAAAGTCTTCACTATTATTAGTAATAATGATAATTGTAGTGGTAATAATAATAATAAGTAATAATGATTCTTGTTGCTGTTGTTGTCGCCATTATTATTTTTATTATTATAATTATTATTACCATTGCTAATTTTTTTTAGCTTTTTTTTCTTTTATCTTATCTATGTTTTATTTTTCTTTTTATTATACTTTATTCTATTTTACTATTTTATTTTTATGTTGCATCGTTTGCACCTGGAATATTTGTGAGCTACTGTGACGTGGAAATTTCCACCACAAGGGATCAATAAAGATTATTCTATTCTATTCTGTTCGATTCTATTTTATTCTATTCTATAAAAAAATGAATGAGTAAGAATGGGGGGGGGCAGCTACAGTTAGAATTCAGAATTTTATCAACTTGTTCTAATGGCAGTGCTTCTATCATTTTCTAATAATTAAAGAATACCATATTATCTTTAAGATAATGTTTAAAGCCTCTGGGTGGAGACTTGCTCGTAGAGGAGGCAGGACCTTCCCTCTCTGTGGTTCCGCCTTTCAGTCACGAGTAAGCCTCTCTTCATTTATCCTATCTTTGGCCGAGTCAGCTGGTTGGATTGAATCAGTATCAGGCGGAGTGAGTGACTCTCCTGTTTACATTTTTCTCCCTCTGCCTGTTCCTCCACCTGCAGGCTGCAGACAGCGGGGAGAAGAGAGGGCAGCAGCCGGGACGTTGATGAGCATCACACGGTGTCATCAGAGACAGAAACCGGCAGGTCGCTCTGGACGGTGACGGTGCTGTTTCTCTCTGTGTCTGTGTCTGTGTGTCTGTTAACTCCACTGTGATCAGCTCCATCTGTCAGTCTGTTCATCCTCTGAACGATGAGTGGACGGGTGGGAGACCTCAGCCCCAAACAGGCTGAAGCTCTGGAGCAGGTGAGTCTGAGCAGAAGAACAGAGCATGTTTCCAGCCTGTTTCCCTTTCTGTTTACAAATCTTATTCTTGGTATCCCTTTAAGAGTTACACAATAATCCCTATCACCAGTCTCAAACATAATTGGTCTCTGAGACAGGATTTATAATTTGACATGTGCTGGTCAGAGACAATACCATGGGTTATTTTTGTAAAATGACATTTAAAGTACTGTACTTACAATTCTGAAGCACCTATACTGTTATTGCCAGCTATTAAATAACTCAAATTAGCCCTTTATTAAGCTTAATTGTCCAAATTATAGTCATTATTATACAATCTTTTCATTACTGTGACATTTAAAGTCTACCAATACACAGGGGGGACTCACAGACTCCTGTTGTTAATTAGGATGGTACCTGTCACATTTGAGCAGATACGGTACCCATACCCGGTACCTAGGAATAGGTATCAGACAGTTCTCAACTGTACCAATTTTCAGTACTTTTGTGTGCATTTATGTGGTAAATGATAATTTTTTTAATAACGGAATCTCAACATAGTTCAACTTTAACATTGATTTTTCAATAGATAAACTTTAACAAACATATCAAGACAGCATTGAACTCTTTGTACTGTAACAGCATTTATTTCACTAATGTATCACTATGAAAACCCCTAACTAGATTAACTACAAGTAATTTTTTATTTTTTTTTTAAATAATGCTCAAATTAAAACCCACCTATATGTACGCCATGCCTATGTACAGCATGGAAAGTCGCCTTTTCTTCCATTCTCTCACAGTCACAAGGATGTGTTAAAGTATCGGAACATGATGCCGTTTGACTTTATATAAACCGATAGTCGGTAGTTCTTATGGGCTCAGTTGGTACGTATAAAAGTACCATCTTTGGTACCCATCCCTAGCTGTAACATTCAAATATTTGTATACATGCATCCATCTAGCATTATAATCTAAAGGATGTTAAAATTAGCTATCCTGCATGTGTTTATTTTTTGTTTAAATGTGTTATAATGCTGCTGTTGAATAGCTTTTTATTATTGTGCAGAAACAGCCAGGTTTGCAACATTTAGATTTGGTTAACAACAAATTGAAATCAGGCTTGGATCTAGATTTTAAACCATGATTTTAAACCAAACATTTCCACACACGCATTTGATTTTTAGTATAAACAACTTTTTATGATAGCATTGAAAGAAGAATGCAAATTGTTTGACAGAATTTCACCAAAATTACTTCCCTGTTGTAATTTGAAATCCATACAAGACATGATCTAAATGTATTTTTTTTCTATTCATACAGTCATTAATAATTCTCTTAAAGGGCAATAATCTAGAGAGCATACAAACGGAGCTGTATGAAACATTCACCACAGCAGAAGAAGAAAGAAAACAGCACATACACAAACTGTTAACGGCTCAAAATATAACAACGTAGACTTTGTAGCTCTGTGTGGCTGACCACCTTTAGTGCTTAACTTGCATTTACTTGTTGCTTGAATAATTTTAAGTCACACATATTCTTTTTATGACAGTGACTATGATACCCTGCTTGCCTTCATTGATTTTAGATAATAAAAGTGACAAAAATACTCAAGCATAGTTTGAATCACCTGCAAGTTATGTTTTTCTTCTTGCAGCAGAACACTTCTGACAATTTATTCATTTTTTTCCAGGATAATGTAACTTTAAGATGATTAGCCTGAGTGTTTACTATGATACACACAATCTCATGATGTTGTTTTCCCAGACCTCATAGTAGGAAATCTCCCTTCTCCCTCTGAGGGTTGGACGTATTTCTGTGATGCCTTTATGTCATATCACTCTTACTGAGCACATTTACAAATGTGTTACACTCCAGTTTCAGAGCCATAAATCGCTCTGTCAGTTGTTCAAGTGAATGATGTTAGTTTCCAGCACAAACTATGCTGTGGAAAATGTAAAAAGTCAACTCTTAGGGATGGATGAATGAATTCTTTTGGGTGTTCTCGTCAGGGTGAGAGCCAGTGTAGAGATGTCAGTACAGCAGTTACGTGAAAATGTTTAACTAAATGAGTGCAGCATCATTTTTCAGACAGTCGAGGATTAAGAGTGGAGATGCTTTGAAGAGGGAAGAGAGTGCCACAATAATTGATGTCAGATGAGATCAGGGCGTGTGTGAACATCTCAACTTTCTGAGCAGAGACTGTTCTTGTGAGTGAACGGGTAACTCAAGCTTCACACTTTGTGTTTGTCCCTTTTTCTGTTGCACCTGAGCTCAGGGTCACGAAAAAATGACCTCAAACTTTAATGTCAAAACCCTCTCGTTAGGTGTGACCGTAACCTCATCCAACTCCTTTGGGACGAGCTAAAGGTTTAACAGCACAAAAGCAGAAGCATCTTACTTTCATATGTTCGTCTGGTCTAAAACAAAACCTCTGTTGGATCTGGTATTTATGGGAGATGCTTGATTTTGGAGTAGGGATAGGTACCTTTCACATTTGAACCAATATGGTACAGATTCTCAGTACCTGGGAATCAGTACCAGTACTCAGTAATCTATACCACTTTTCTGTTCTCTGGTGTGTTTAAGTGGTTATAGATATTATTTGTTCAATTAAAGAATCTCAGCATATTCCAGATTCAACATATTGATTTCTCAATATATGAAATTTGAAAAATATAAAATATAACAGTACCAAATTCATCCATCCTTACTTTAGAGTGCCCAATGATGCTGTGATCAAATTGTTTGAAAGTCAATTGAACCTTAACTTTCTGATGCATTTTGAGCTGTTTCAAAAATTAACAGGGATTGTCAAGAGAAAAGCTTTGATGTCCGTTCACAAATTTACAGTGTCATTTATTTGTCAAGAGAACACAAATTTCCACGCTGCCACTGAATGTAGAACAGACACATAACATAACATTAACACATAACATTTGGTCCAAGTGCGCAGAATTGAAAGCCTGGTTGGTGTGACGGCATGTACCCAAAGCATGGACGACCTGACCACGGTTAAAAAGAAGGACTGGTGACAAGAAATTATCCCGTTATCTCAAGCACAACCTTTGATAACTTGAGATTATGGGAAAAGATAAGTCAAAATCTCATGAAAGCGAGCTCAATTTTCTTTAAGATAATATGAAAAATAAGTTGTTATCTTGTGAAAAGAAATGAAGTTGACTTGTTATCTCAAGAAAATGGTGCAAATTTATTGTAGAAAATCATAACTTTTAAGAGCTTGTCTAAGAATTGAAATAATAAAGTTTTCATTAACTTTTAGAAGACACTGCCCAAAAGGCTACAGGTCTATATCTTCTGAAGTTTGCAAAATAACAGTATTTGGTCATTTCTTATGGGAATAATAAAAAAAAAATCCATGAGAAAGCCAAATTGATTTAGTAATACAGTATCTTTAATTCTCAGAAGCCCTTAACTTTAGTTCTGCTCACTGTGAAAGAAACCTTAAATGTCCTGACCTGTGTGGGTTATCTTGTTGACTGTTAAATTACCTCCCAAAATCTTGTTCATTTAGAGCGTGTAAAAAAATTAGTCATCGAGTCATAAGTTTCCACAGGGATATCCATGAGGGATAAAACCTCTTCACTTGAAACCAGGGGAATTTTAATCATACAAAGACTAACACTGTATTTTAAGTTTCTTCTGATTCCTCCAGGGTTGAGACTGCATCTGGAAAATTAGCACAACACTTCCCTGAAATGCTCTTAAAAGTAATGAATGCTTTGTTTTTTTTAGCACAAACAAATCAGTGTTTTCTTCTTCTCTTCTTTTGTCACAGTTTCGAGAGAGGATACAAGACATTCTTCCTCTGCTTCCTGCTCAGCACGACCACTTCTTGTTACGCTGGCTCAGAGGTGAGATAAAAAAAAACACCTGCTGCTTTTTACCTGTAGACAAAAAACCACAGTAATGCTCTCAAACAACCATGTACTTCACAGATCATTTCTGATCATTTGCCTGGTGATGGTCTGTAGTCACCGTGGACATCTGTTGCTGCTGTTTAACTTGTGAAATTAACTGAACTGCTGTGGTTTGTTACAAAAAAGAGGACATGGTGTAACTAACGCAAGCTGTCGTGTTTGCAATGGTTGAGAAAGAGACTCACATGGTTTCAAGTGTGAACGCAAACCACGGCTGAAATCCGGCTTGTTATGTGACTGATTATTCAGCAGTTAGGCAAAAATAAGAGTAAATCAGGAGTGTTTTGTGCTGCTCTGATTAAATGTGACTATTTTCTGCGAGGCTGATTTTCTGGGGTGAGGTTGAGTCAGGACATCCACAGGTCAGGAAAACTCTCAAACAACTCCTGAATTGTTAAAAGTCTTTAAAAACTTTTTTTTAATTCCAATTTTCTGCTCCAGGCAACGATGTTTGATAAAAACAAACTTATCATATGATCAAAGCTGCATTAGAGTGGCCTGAATTGATAAAAGATACAACAGCACTAATGAGTATTCAAGTGTTCAATTTCTTTGTCTGCAAAATGTCGAAGTCCGAATCTTGACTGGTTTCCAAAAAACAGCTCAAAACAGTGCATTTAAAAAACATCACTCTCTTAATTTGGAATTATTATTTTATTATGGGGCAAAAGAGTGTGGAAAACTGTTTTTACTCATGGTAAATGATAGATGGTAAATGGTAGTCCTGAAAATTATTTGCAAAAACATTTTATGTGGGGAGCCGGTTTGGCTTAAATGATTGGTCGTATGGTTGTGCCATGGTTTCAAAGGCTGTGGTTTCCTGGGTTTGTTCCCATCTATGAGACCTTTCTCATATGTCACACTTTCCTCTTCCTACTCTACATCTTTCACTCTCCTACCTTCAAGACAGGAGGCACAAAAACCTGAAAATGTACAGAAATGATTGTGACGCACTTTGAAAATTTTAGCAAACTTTTACAGAAACTTCTGTACAATAATCATCTTCAAACTAACAGAAAGACTTTCACTTTGGGCTAGTTTGTAAGACTTTTTTGTCAGAAAACTTGATTGGTGAATCTGTAAGAAAAAACTGAAACATTTTCAAATTTCTAACAATGACCCAAATTGTAGCAACGACCGGAAATGGGATCGTAAAAAATACAATAAAACCTGAAATTGTAACAAATGGTCGATACTGCAATAGATACTGAGCCTGAAACGTAATAACTTTTTGCCCAAAATGTAACAACTACATACAGTCATGGACGAAAGTATTGGCACGCCTGGAATTTTTCCAGAAAATACACCGTTTCTCCCAGAAATTGTTGCAATGAGAAATGTTTGTGGTAAGAATGTTTTTATTTCCTTGATGTGCATTGGAAAAAAAAAAACAAGAAGAAGAAGAAAAAAGCCAAAGTGGACACAATTTCACACAAAACACAAAAAATGGGCCGGACAAAATTGTTGGCACCCTTTTAGAATTGTGAGTAAATCATTTAATTTCAAGCAGGTGATATATAGAAATCACACCTGACGCCAGTTGGAATGTATAAAAGTTGACTCAACCTTTGTGTTGTGAGCCTTTGTGTATTACACCAAGAATGGAGACGAGAAAGAAGAGCTGAGGATTGTCTGAGCACTTAAGACGCAAAATTGTTGAAAAATATGAACTTCAAAACTCTCCAGCGCTTTGTCTCTGACCATTTCTTGGTGCTTTTTGAGAACATGAGTACGTCCATGACTGTACATTAGGAGTCAGTTATTACATTTTGAGTCTTACTACATTATTCATTACATTTATTGAACAGCACTTTAGTTACATTATTTACCAGTTATTACATTTTGAGTTTTATTTCATTTTTGTTATTGCATTCTATGTCATTAGTACATTTCGGGTCTTTTTTACATAATGGGCTTTACCATGTTTCACAGTGTACTTACTTCTTGGTCACTAACAAAGCCTTGATTTAAATTTTATCCAAGTCAAAGGAAATACTTTTGACACCCAAGTGTTTATTGTTTCAGTTTTCCTTAATAAAAATATCTCAGTGATCAGATCCTGAAGGGAAGGCGGCCTTATGCTGATGAGCTGTAGTTCTCTGTGTATCAGGCTAATCCAGGCTCATCTCATTAAAGGAGCACGACCAGGTACAACAGACGGACTGTGTGGAGACACTGTTCACCTGGTGAAACACGGCCACACAATCTCATGCTTTTGCACAAAGATGCTTACCGACTTTTATGTACTTTGCCCCAAATCAAACCAAAGTTATCTCAAGACTCTGAACTTAAAGAACAGGTCAAAACCACCAGACTCCTTTTTACTTTATTTACCCAACACAGGTCCACCATGAACAAGCCTTTCACAACGTTTGGCAACAGTGAAGATAAGTTTCCTTCTGTTAAGCAGAGACTTGAAAGTAAAACGTGCCGATTGAGTGAAAATGGCTCCATACATTTGAGGATATCAGCTTTGTTCTGAGCATTTCAGAGGGTGCACATGAGGATTGAGTCTAAATGTATAAACAGTCTTGGTTTGTGACCTTCAGTCCATTCACTGAATTTAACAGGACGTGGCTCTCTATGTTTAGTGTGACTGATAGAATTAGACGCTGCTCCGCTCATATGATAGAAGATGCTTTGTGCTCGATGTCAAAGACCCTCCTTATCAGCTGGCTAGAAAATGATATACACATATTTCCTCTGTGTTTCATCAAAAAACTCCAATCCCACACCTCAGGAGTTCCTATAGTCTGGATCTGATAATTAACTTCATTTACCTTTGTAACACCTTTCATAATAACTGAAGTGTCTTTTCTGTTTCTGTTAACACCCGATTTATGAAAAATCTGACCTTATTTAGCTCTTTGGTTTCGACATGTGAACTGAATCACACATTTTCACTTAAAGCTTTCCAGCAGCTTGTACAACAAGGCTGGCATCTTCAATGGAGTCACAAAGTGCAGCCAATCCTTCCATGGTCATAAAACTGCACAAGGGTCGTGTGTGGTATTCACCCTGGTTAGATGGCCCTTTCGTTGAATACAGTCAGATAGCGTATCATTAGTTAACCTGGTACCATCTAACTTTATCACAGCTTGAGATAAAACAATGGTGATGCACTTGAGTTGAACCCAAACTTGGACTGGATTATTGCATACATTATTCTAACGTTTACACATCATAATTACCTATCTATGTATTTCATAACTTGAATTAATTTCTAAAATCTCTAAATAATTTCATAATTGGCCAAAAATGTTGCAAAAAAAAAAAGATAGCATGCAAGTACTATTAATGCATGTAAATGCTTCTGCTGGGTAGGTAAAAGATAAAGTAATGAAAAGCATGTGATACTTTTAAACATTGTTCCCAGCACAGATTTGACCATTAAAATAACAGGGATGAGATTTAAGGATAAGGGGTCATTATAAATCCTTTTTTGATGTAAGGCCTGCAGAAAAAGAGAAAAGAAAATGACCCCAAAAAAATACGATAAGTCATAATTCTGCACAGACCTTTTTTTTTTACAATTGGACCTTTAATGTTCTACCTCAGACAGACCTTCAAAGAGCTGGCCAATTAGAAAGATGGGGGCTTGTGGAGTAGGGAACCGTAAAGAGACAGTAGCTTAAACAAAGCAGAGGCTTTTTAAATACACTAGTGTGAGAAAAATTGGGGTCGTTTTAGCTGTAAATCTTATTAAGTTACTGCAGGGGAACAAGAGGGACAGTATAAGCCTAAAAGAAACACAATACCCCCTCTTTAAGGTACTCAATTTCACACTTCCTGTATCTAAACTTTGGGCTCAAGGCTTCAGAACGGCATCAAAAAGGCAAAATGTCAATCCAGTCTGCTCATCGATGCTTGACTAAATCCCTCACAGACAAAATAGAAAGACAGGATTGCTTTAATCAAAACGTTTTTCTCTCTTTGGATCTTGCTCCTAATTGTTTAATTCAAATGTTTCGGGGATTTCCCCTGTTAAGCTGTTTTAGGTGAAAGGTCGGGAAGATCAGGCTGGATGACGCACAATATTTCCACCAGCTCTGGCACCAAACTGACAGCTTCAGCTCTTTGAAAGAATTTGATTTTTCACGTTTACACACAGCTTAGTGACACTGAAAGACCTTTTTGATTTTATTCAGTGACACAGTGATCTTGAATGCAGTATAAAAGCAAACATACGGGTACAAGTCTTAAAATGAAAGGCATTCAAAACTTAATTTAGCTTGTTTCGTGTGAGTTTTTATTTCTGCTCTTTAACTATTAGTTCTATGTATACATTGTGAACCTTTACCTTGTATATTTTCTTTTTTGTCTCTTGTGGTTAAATCTATTTCTCCCTCTCTTCTTAAAGTTCCAAAGGGAACCATGTGATGTGTTATAAAAAGTGATTCATGTGATCTATCTTGCCTCAAAATAGAAAAAGAATAAAGTAAAAATAAGGAAGTGAAATGTGGAACTGTCATTAAGCATTTGTCATCATCCACAAGTTCACTTTTTTTTTCTTTTATTCTTTTTCAGCCAGAAACTTCAATGTCCAGAAGTCTGAGGCTATGGTGCGAAAGGTAATGTGTTAAAATTCTCTGGTTGAGACATTTTGTAAGACTTGCATGTGTCATTGTCTTGTTGAAATACACTCCACGTCCATGATGCT
This sequence comes from Thalassoma bifasciatum, assembly GCA_008086565.1. Classification (NCBI taxonomy): domain Eukaryota; kingdom Metazoa; phylum Chordata; class Actinopteri; order Labriformes; family Labridae; genus Thalassoma; species Thalassoma bifasciatum. The sequence goes on along the minus strand of RPOG01004375.1, from coordinate 253 downwards.
TTTTCTTTCTATGAGTTTATGATGTGTGTGAGAGTTCAGTTGGCTCCAGCACAGACTGTTCAGCTGCAGATTAGAGTGAGGTAACATGGTAACCGCTCATTGTGGGGAAACTGAGTCATCACCGCAGCCTGAGGAGATAAGATATGGATAAGTGAGATTAAAGCAGACAGAAGATGTGCAGCGAACAAACTGAGAGCTACATAAACTAATGTTTGTCCAGCAGGGACTGATAAAAAAGAACTTCTCAGGAACT
>RPOG01004374.1:0-42132 GCA_008086565.1 Thalassoma bifasciatum | reverse complement strand
GGCTGTGAGGTTAGGTAACCCTGATTCATTTCACAGCTCATAAAGCCCGTCAATGTGCCGGAGTGTGGGTACGGTCCACCATGGATTTCCCAGTCCATTCTGCTTTACGCTTCCCCGTTATCAGAAATACCCATAAAAAGCGCTCAGACAATGAAATAAAAATGTGGTGGCCAAGACAATGCCCGTGTTAGGAAGTGAGGGCTGATTTGATGGAGTCTCTCTTTCTCTCCCCCCTCTGGCCTGCTGCAGACACCGAGAGAGTGGGGGCTGCTTGGATATGCATCACAAAGGCTTCCTGCAGTATTGATCCGCAGTGGGTTAAGGCAGTCTATCAGCAAATGTCCCTCTCTCTGGGAAAAACAATGGGAGATTAAAAACACACAGCTTGCTGGGCGGGAGGCTGCTGATGGGCCCTTATCTGGGCCCAAAGGTCACTGTGTACAGATATAATCCACTTTCACTTAACAGCTTCATTTAAGGCACCTCACATGCAAATGGTGGCATTTGTGGGTCCATTCAAAGATAAAGGTTTGTTTTTCAAGAGGGAGGCGAAGTGAATTTTGTCCGAGCCGCGGAGGCAGGAAGAGGAAACTGTTAAATGTTTCAGCAGAAGAAGGCGGCTGTGTTTCCTCCTAATGAACAAAAAGGACACAGTCTCTTCAACAGCTGCTCAGTTTTAGGGGTTTAAGGCTTTTTATGGCAGGAATTTTATTTTTGCATTAATCAATGAGCTCACTTCAGGGCTGTATTTAAAAACTGGAAGTACTGATCCCTGATGTTTGCATTTAAAAGGTGGATTGTTATGATTAAATATTGTTTGGTTGGGTATTTTCTTGGCTTTGAGTTATCTCTCTGTCGTCCTGGTAATGTCAAATCCACTTTTAGACTATTATTCGCTACCTTTGTGTCTTTGTGTGGTTGGTATTTGAATTTGTAGTTTTTGTAATAGGTCAGTTTTCTGAACTTCTGAAAATTTTCTCCATTAGGGGGCGATATGAGCAAAATATGTCCGTAGGTTTTTATGACAGGATCAGGATCTGGATTTGATCAGGATTTAACTTTTTTTAGTCAGGCGATTTTGACGTGTAGACACAGTAGATAAAAGAAAGAAAGGGAAAGAGGAAGAAAGGAGGGACGTTGGGATGATAGGAAAGGAAGAGAGAAAGGTACAGAAGGCAGGAAGTTAAGGAAGGAAGGCAGAAGGGAAAAAGAAAAAGAGGAAATGAGAAAAGGAGGTAGGAAGGAATAAGAAAAAGGGAAGGAAGTTAAGAAAGGCAGGAAGGAACTGATGATGGACGCAAGGAAGGAAATGAAGAAGGGTAGGGAAGGGAAGAGGAAAAGGAAAAGAGGAAAAACGGAAAAGGAAAGACGCAAGGAAGGGGGAGGAAAGGAGTTAGGGAAGGAGGGAAGGAAAAAGGGAAAAAGTAAAGGAAGTCAAGGAAGACAGATAAGGAAGGAAGGGAAAGGAAGCCAAAGGAAAGAGGGAAGTTGAAAGGAATAGGAAAGAATAAGGAAAGGAAGTAAGGAAGGAACTCAGGAAAAACGCAAGGAAGGAAAAAAGGAAGGAAGGCAAGAAAGAGGCGGAGGATGGTAGGAAAGAAGGGTAGAAGGAAAAAGGGAAGGAAGGGGAAGAAAGGAAAAGGAAAGAAGCAAGGAAGGGGAAGAAGGAAGGAAAAATTGTAAAGGGTGAAGGAGACATGTTCGGAAGGAAGGAAGGAAAATAGGAATGAAGAAAGGAAAGAAGGCAAGGAAGAGAAAGAAAGGATGGGTAGGAAGGAAGGAAAAAAGGAAGTATGGAAGGAAGGAAGGAAGGAAAGGGAAAGAAGTTAAGGACGGAAGGAAGGAAGTTAAGAAGGGAAGGTAGGAAAAAAGAATTTAGAAAGAAAAAAAGGAGATAGGAAGGAATAAGGGTAAGGAAAGAAAGTAAGAAAAGAACTAAGGAAGAACGCAAGAAGGAAAAACTGAAGGAAGGCAAGATGGAAGAAAGAGGGGGAGGAAGGTAGGGAAGAAGGGTAAAGGAAAAAAGTGAAGGGAAGGGAAAAAAGGAAAAGAAGCAAGGAAAGGGGAGGAAGGAAGAGAAAGAAAGGAATGAAAAGAACACTGATAAAGAAGGAAGGAAGGAAGTTAAGGAAGGAAGGAAGGAAAAAATAAAGTAGAGAAAGGAAAAAGGGAGATAGGAAGGAATAAGGAAAGGAAGTCAGGAAGAATGCAAGAAGCAAACAGAAGGAAGGCAAGATGGAAGAAAGAGGGGGAGGAAGGTAGGGAAGAAGGGAAGGGAAAAAAGGCAAAGGAAAGAATCAAGGAAGGGTGATGAAGGAAAGAAGGGAAGATAAGAAAGAAATGAAGGGAAAGGAACAAAGGGTAGGAAGATGGTAGAGAAATGAAGGAAAAGGAAAAAGGAAAAAGGTTAAAGAAAGAAAGGAGGGGGGCGTAAGGAACGGAATGAAAGCGAGAAAAGAAGGAAGGGGAAAGAAGTTAGGAAGAGGAGGAATTGAAAAGGGCAAAAGACAGGAAAGGAAGGAATGAAAGGAAAGAAGAAACGGAGAGGAAAATGAAGAAGGGGGGAAGAAAGAAAAGGATCATGTATACCGGATTGTTTTTCTGCTCTAGTTCATAACTGGTCGTTTCCTCTTTTGTGTTTTTTGAGCTCTCACATTTTCTCATCCTGATAAAAACATTAATTTAAAGACATCAGCTCTAAGAGTTAAGTTTCTGCAGAATGTACAGAGCTTCAGCTTCATATGAGCTTCATAACAGTCTAGCTGTAGTTTAGTGAGATGTTACTGGATAGAATTTTGTTTGTGTACTTGACAGTAAGTGTAAACGTACATTTAATTTAGAACATGAGATATTATAGTTTCATAATTTACATGTTTCTAAGATGAAAGTTTGGGGTTGACCAGTGAGAGAAGCAGACGGTCAAGTGTCAACAGGACGATAAAGCTAGAGTTTTTATTCATCCTTAAGTATTTTTTGTGGGATGTTTTGACTATTAAATATTTAGTTTGTCTCAAGGAAAGCTGTTTAATACTGTGAATCATAACTAAATGAGTTTAAAATAACGTCAACATTCCAAAATTCTTCATTTTTAAAAATGTTTTATTCAAGTAAAGTAAACAATAACTCCATCTTGGAACAATAATCAACACAAGTGCATTCTTTGGCTCATCAGCTGTTAACTGGTTCATGTTTTTTATTCCCTTTAACGTAAAAATAGAACCGTTTTGCAACATCAAAATTAACACTAAAAGGAGAAAACTCTCTGTAAAGACCAGGCTGGAAACTTTTACCAAAATAAGACTTTTAAAAAGCTTGAGTGTAAACCATCACAGCAGGGTTGGTGGTTTTCTGTGAGGTCAGAAGCGTTCTTTGGGCTCGCTGAATTTGCGTTTCTTCGCAGGTGCTGTGGCGGTGGTGGACGGCGTTTCCTGGCTGACGGGTATTTCATACTGAGAAATCTGAAAGCAGCAGAGGGGAAAGATTCAGCTCACATTCAGCTAAGCGCTGAATTTTCTGAGTGTAGCGGCAGACAGCATCCCACTCAGAAACCAAAGTGATCAGCGCTGACTCATCTGTGGAACAAACGGGGGGATCCTACGCATTTTTTCCATTTTAAGACTCATCTCGGTAGAAAAGCTGCATTTGTTGAAGAACAGCTGTTAAATCTCCAGGAATCAGAAACACACAGGAATCAAACCTTAAGAATAATAATAAGAGCTTCTCACCTCTTTTGAATTCATAGGTGTCGCCGTCTTGGCCGTCTTGGCTGTCTTGTTGTTCACAGTCAGGTTTGTTTCCTGTCCACACAAATACATCAACTTATGTCAACATTAAACTTGTTTTTTATTTCATTTGAACGGTTTTATTTGGAAGCATAAAACATCTCTTATTAACTAGTAACATTTGTTTAAACTCAATTAAGTACAACTAAGGTAACCTACTCCAGACTCAAAGGTCTTTAAAGCAGTGATTCCCAACCTATGGTCCGTGGCCCCCTGGTGGGCCGTGAAAGAATTGCAAGTGGGCCGCCAAATAATTTCCCAAAAAGTATTATTTTTGTGTCGGTTTTCTTTTTTACAAAGATACAAATATAAAGAACAGTGTTTAAAACATTAAAACTCAGCTACGTTCTCAAGAATAATCAAAATTTAAACATGATCATATTGAAAAAGAAAGGCATGTTAGAGCCTGTTGTGTTACAATGACCACAAATGTAATTAAAAGGAAAATTATAAAACCCAAAATGTGATAACTTGTCAGAAATGCATCTAAAGTGCTTAGCCCGAAATGTGACGGAAAATAAAAAAGTTGGAAAACCAGAAATGTAATAACTAGGGGTGTGAAAATTCCGATTTTTTTCTTTTGCTATTTTTCAGATGCGGATTCAATTTAAATTGTGATTCTATGATATTGCTGACTTTCGGTTCACTTTTTTAACATCAGCTACAAGGTTGAATAATTGTGATGTCGTTTTTTTACATGAACAAATGTTATGTTGCTTTAACAGGTTGATAGTGGAAGAAAAGCATTTCGCCCTCTGCTGGAGAAAAGCGGTAACTGGTTTTCCTGCGTGAATTATAAACAGTAAAATGGAGCGTTTATATATTTTTTTTTCTTTTTTATTTGTCCCATACATGAGAGTTTACAATATTACAATATTTGATAAATTACACATATTTAAACATTGAAACTCTGCATGACTGGAAAGGAGCAGCTGGAAGAACAAAGTTCTTATTTATTGCTACCCCTATTCTGATCACAAAGCTTCAGAATGTTTCGCCACCATCACCTCCACCCCGACTCTTAGAGCCTTCAAAAAAGGAACTCAAGTTTCAAGATTGTCAAGATGGGAACAAACAAACAAAAAGCAAAAGAACAATTTTGCATTTGAAAAAGTAAAATAAAAAATTGACCAAAAAAAATAGTAAGGTAAAAAATCCTGATACTCATAACTGGCAAAAAGTAAGTTATCACGTTCTGATATCAGCATCTGCTACATTATTGACCTGTTACTACATTTTGGGTCGTTTTACATTATTTTTATGACATTTCAGGTTTAACAAGGCATTAAATAGCCTCCGTATTTATGTTGTCGGAGATGAGCTGCAAACATTTGTAAGCTGTGAAATTGGGCCCTGAGTTAGAAAAGGTTGGGAAGCACTGCTCTAGATGTTTCTGTTTAACTAGGTGTAAGTCTGAGGTGTAAGAGAGCGACTGACCGTCGTGGATCTGATGACCCGTCCACTCCTGGTCCTCTTCAAACCCACCTCCATGTCTGAGGTCCTCTTCACCAGAGAGTCAATCTGAGAGGGGACAGATGGTGCGTAACGGCTTCGACCGTGAAGTGCACTTAAAGCTGCTCTTTGCTCCATGTTTACACAGAGGCTTCAGTCACTTCTGCGTTTTTAAGAGGATCCTTCAGAGCTTAAAGAGGGCTCAGCTGTGTCACCAAACGTGGTTGTAAACTGCCTTTTGTTTGGTGGTATTTGGTGTTGTTTTGTGTGATAACTTCAACCTTAAAGCTTTGTTTATACTTAAGTGATGACTCCACGCTGTAGTGGTCGGCACAAACGTCAACCTGCGCTCCACAAATAAGAGGCCCATGCTTTAAATGCTAAAAAACTGAAGTTCTTCGAGAGTCCACTTGACGCCGTTAGCAGAATCCTTGTTGTATAAGGCAGCAGAGTGTTCACACTCGTTTGGAAAAAACCTCTCTGTGCTGTGGTCAGTGTGGTTTCTATAACACCTACCTCTGTGACTTCCTCGCAGCTCTCAACCTTCTCATGGTGACTCATCTGGATCTCTACATTTAGAACGAGAAAGATAGAAAGACAAGTTTCACACAGATTCTCATCTCTTGCTGATCCATCTGAGTGAACTATTCAGGATAACGGAGATTTTTATCTGTTTATTTGTAATTTGGAGTTTTTATTTGGCAAAACAGTTGAGGTGAATTTTACAGAGGAGGATTTACCGGTGTTTTCCAAGTCTGTGCTCTCGTTGTCAGGCTTCTCCACGTCCTCGATCACATGGCTCTGAAGATTAAAGACCAAAAACTGTATGTAAACAAACTGCTTTGATAACACACTCAGGGACTTACACGTCTGACATGGAGCCTAAAGGTCGACTTTTAAGCATTTCCCAATCTGAACATCAATAATGAAGTTGCTCAACACATTTCAGACTAAACAATAGACAACATCAATAAATCAAATTTCTTAAGCAGGTGGCTTCAGTCTGCAGCAGTGAAATGTAGGTGCAAAATGAATGACCCATATCTACATTTTCAACCATGAATTTCTTCTGTTGTATGTAACAGAATATTTATTCTTCAAGCTGATAAACTTTATTGTTTTTTTCCCTAAAAAGCTGGGACAGGTTCATGTTTCCCACTCTTTCATCACCTCTCCTTTAACAACACTCAATAATCTTTTGTGAACTGAGGAAACTAATTGTTGAAGCTTTGGAGCTGGAATTCTTTCACATTCTTTTTGATGGACAACTTCAGTTGCTCAACAGTTCGAGGTCTCTGTTGTTGCATTTTGCGCTTCTTAATGCACAACACATTTTCAATGGGAGACAGATCTGGACTGCAGGCAGGTCAGTCTAGTAGCTGCACTCTTCTACTACAGAGCCACGCTGTTGTAACAGGAGCAGAATGTGTCTTGGTTTCATTGTCTTGCTGAAATAATCAGGGACGTCCCTGAAAAAGACAAAGTGTCTTGGATGGCAGCAGATGTTGCTCCAAAACCTGTTTGTACCTTTCAGCATTAATGCTGCCTTCACAGATACTGGGACAGTTACCCATGATGCCATGGGCACTAACACACCCCCATACCATCACAGATGCTGCTTTTGAACTTTGCGCTGAGAACAATCCGGATTGTCCTTTTCCTCTTTGGCCCGGAGGACACCACGTCCATGATTTCCAAAAAGAGTTCTGCGGCATTTGTGTGTGTTGTTGATGTGTGACTTTGTCTTTGCATGGTAGAGTTTGAACTGTCACTTGTAGATGTAGTGATGAACTGTGTTAACTGACAATGGTTTTCTGAAGTGATCCTGAGCCCACGTACTAATATCCTTTACACAATGATGTGGGTTTTTAATCCAGCGCCGTCTGAGGGGTCAAAGGTCACGGCCATTCAATGTTGGTTTTGGGCCTTGCTGCTTATGTGCAGGGATTTCTCCAGATTCTCTGAATCTTTTGATGATATTATGGACTGTAGATGATGAAATCCATCAATTCCTGCAGTTGGACAAAGTTGAGAAACATTGTTCTTAAACTGTTGGACTATTTGCTCACGCAGTTGTTGACAAAGTGGTGAACCTGGCTCCATCCTTTTGGGAATGCTCCTTTTATACCCAATCAAGACACTCACCTGTTTTCAATCAACCTGTTCACCTGTGGAATGATCCAAACAGCTGTATTTTCAGCATCAGCAACTTTAAAAGTCTTTTGTTGCCCCTGTCTCAGTTTTTCTGGAATGTGTTGCAGGCATCAAATTCCATATGAGTGAATATTTGCAAAAAACAATCAAGTCCACAATCACCACGTCCATGATTTCCAAAAAGAGTTTAAATGTGGACTCGTCAGACCACAGCAGACTTTTCCACTTTGCCTCAGTCCATCTCAGATGAGCTCGTGTGTGTTGTTGATGTGTGACATTGTCTTTGCATGGTAGAGTTTGAACTGTCACTTGTAGATGTAGTGATGAACTGTGTTAACTGACAATGGTTTTCTGAAGTGTTCCTGAGCCCACATGCTAATATCCTTTACACAATGATGTGGGTTTTTAATGCAGCGCCGCCTGAGGGGTCAAAGGTCACGGCCATTTGATGTTAACTTCCCTTTGGGATGAAAGAAAATCTTCTTCAGGGAAAAAAAAACAATACTTAAAGCAATCCTTGCATCAGGTTTGAGACCCTTAACTTATAAATGTGCTTCATAGACTAATTTGATTTAACCTGATTGATTATAAACAGGATATTTATTGGGTGCATTTGCTGATTGAATCACCACACTCAGCCAACTGAAGCAAACTTCATTGAAACAACACTGAGATCCCAAAACATGTCAGAAATGCCACTACAACACGAGTATGAGCTAAGAAATCTTGTGGTAGTAAATGTAGTCTTCTCTCCCTTCTTTGTAGGTTTTCTTACCTGTGACATCATATCTTCTTCCTCCATCTTCAGAACCCACTTCTCCGTCACACACACGCACTCCTCCTCATCCTCCTCCTCCTCCACCTGCGGACATTTAGCAACAAACATGGCTGTCGATGAGAAATCAGCTCCCAGAGGTGCTGAGTGCGATGAATCTCGTTATCGGAGGACAAAGGTCAGAAAGCCGTCCACTTAAGTCAGCGAGAATAAAACTCTGAGACAATGAGGAAGAAGAGGGTTTGGATATGAATCATAAAGTGGATCCTTTCACTCACCTGCTTCAGCCTCTGGTGCTCCGTGGTCATGTCCAACTTCAGAGTGTGGAAGGGAGTGACCACCTCGCCCATGGTCAGTTTCACCGGCTCCCTCTCGAACTCCATGGTCTCTCCGTCGGCCTCTTTAAAGCCCGGCGGCTGGTAGTCCTGAGGAGTGACTGAAAACAGACAAACAAACAGGATCAGAAGGACAGAGACAAACAAAACCAGAGCAGAGAGATAGAAATATCAAACTTGAACACACAAGCTTTCATCTAATTTCTTCACACTCTCATTACAGTGAAGGACAGAGAAGAAGGTGCAGTCGATCATGTAGTTGAACTTGCAGAAAAAAGGCTTCAGTGCAGGCGTCTCTAAGCACCAGGCTGCACAGATCAAATTAATAATTCAATTAATGTTCCCTCTCTGAAAACCAGTCTGCAGAGTGTTTGAAAAATGACCATAATCTCAGCGGATGATTATCTTCGTCACTGAGTTGTACCAGCGAAATGTATTTTAAAAAAATAGGTTTATTTTCAAACATGAGAAAGACTTAATAACCTTCCAGGTGTTTCATTGTGTTCCTCAGATGTGTCTCGTGGATAAAATACTCTAAATCTTTGAGCTGGTTTTTAAATTAAAGTCCTAAAGTTGTGTTTTCCTTACGGTCATCCCAGATGATATTTCATATAATGAACATATTCAGACAACATTTGTTTATATTATGATGGAAATATAAGTGAAAATGCATTGTCGGTAAGTGCTAAACATGTTTCAAATTACGCCAAACAGGGCAAAAGATACATTTAACCTCTTAAGGCCAGAGCGTTTGTCTTGTGTGACTATTTTTTTTTCTCCTTGTTATTTTATGATCCGTAGGACCTACTGAGAAAGCAAATGCAAAACAAAAAAACGAACAAAAAAAAGCAACGGCTGAAGTTCCATGTGATTTCATCCATGAATCTGTTGCCAGGATACAGACTCAACATTCTGCGGCACTCATAATAATCTCAGGAGACTTCAATCATGTCACCCTCTCCTCCCACCTGACTGGATTTACAAAGTTTGTTAACTGCTCGATCATAGAGAATACAACACTTAATCTGAAGAAGTCCAGTTCAGTCCTGGACCCTGTGGAGTTGGAGGCTGACTTTTCTAATTAATTAATTCATCATTTCTACCTCTACTGTTCCAAGCGCCACTCAGTGGCAGCTTGTTGCAACAGCATTGCATTGCTGCTGTGACTGTGAATTTCCCCTCGTGGAATGAATAAAGTTGATCTTATTTTAAGCATATAAACTAAACTTGGTCTTTTAGGTGAATTCATGTATTTAGTGTTATTGGTTAGCTTATAGTTTTTAGTTACAAGTGTTAATCTTACCTAACGACACTTTTTCTCTCACTGAAATGAGTGTTAAGTTGTGGAATCACCAAGATGACGTGGGAAATGTCTCTGAATGCGACTAATAGATTATAGTTTTTAAAAAATGAAGTTTCATGGGTATGGAGGCAGAAATGCAATGTTCACATATGTCAGGATGCCAGGTCTTAAGAAGTTAAATTTAAAGTGATTGAAAACCGTTTGTGCAAACAGAAGTTGAGGCTGGACAGTCACTCCACGTGATGTTTTGATGCTTCAGAGCAGAAAAATGACCAATAACTAAAATGTTCGGAGAAGACACAGAGGGTTTGTATATGGGGAAAGGTATAAGACAAACATATTGGGCCTCATTCACAAAACGTTCGTACGCACAAATTCGTGCCTAAATCATGCGTACGAACGTTTGACGCACAAACCTGTGATTCATCAAAGTTTTCTTACCTGAATTTCTTCTTACTTTGCGAACAAATGTAGAACCTCCTCAGACCATGGGTACGCACAAATAATGAATGATCAGCTGTCTATATACCTTAAAACACAGACTGTTTCAACTAAAAACAAAACATTTTAAAACTGCTTTCAGTAAAAGAAAAAAGCTTTAAATAGAATTCATTAATAAAAACTGTGCATTGACTAAATTTATGAAAAACGATGAAACGGACACATTTTCGTCCTCATGCTTATAATATTAAATCTTAAATCAAATACTTAGTTTAGATTAAAAATATGATAATGTGCATATCAGAATGCCACATTATTTTATGTTGATTAAATCGTCGACTGCTCTGACAAACAGTTATTTAAAAAGTTGTGCAAACTGTATGAAGACGTAAAGTAATTTGCGTCTTTTTATGATTTTGAACATTTTCCGAGCAAATGACGCACACACAGCTCAGCTGTTCACTCAGATTTATTTACCTGTTTGTAAAAATATCCAGCAGCTGTTTTAATGTGTTATTTATGTCACGGATACACGGTACGATCTCCCTCACAGCACCAGGAGAATCAGCTGATCATTTATCTCCTCTCCGGTCAGGACGAGCGTCTGCAGACGAGTCTCTGAGACACCGAGAGAACAAGCTGTGAGGTTGACACTGATGATGAGGACCTAAAGGAAGACTGTTCCTCCTTCTAAATCTCTGAACAGATGTCCTTATATGGATGAATTGGGGCGTGGTTTATGTTAATTTCGGGATGCGGGAACGCGCCTGTGGATTTAGAATGATTCTGATTCACTTATATACGCACGGTGGAGCGAATAAAAACGTATTTACTCATTTTGTGCGGGGAGTTCGAACGTTTCTACGCATTTATTCGTGAATGAGGCCCATTGTCTTTTTGTGGAGTTTCTGTGACGTGTGTGTGTGTGTTTGTGTCACCGTTGTCGTAGTACGCCAGCTTCATGTTGAGGCACACGTTGTCAGGCAGAGGTCCCAGATTCTGCATCAGCGTGTAGAGCTTCCTCACCAGCAGGATGCTCGCCCTCTTCGTGTTGCCACTTGACATCGACAGTATATTGTTGCTGCTGTGAAAACCACAGAGACAGAGTTCTGCGTCCATGTTTTATACCGTCTTTGTTTTTTTACAGATACCTTGACCTGCACGTAGTGAAGGGTTCGCTCTAAAGCTCACCTCTCAATGTCCATCTGCACTCCGTCTGCAGTGTACTGGATCCTAAACCGATAAACCTCAGTCACTCTCTGGGAGATAAGAGCACAAAGCAACAGTTATTACACAAACTGAAGCTTATCCGTGCAGCACATCAGCGCTGCTGCACAGAAACGGAGACAAGAAGCAGCCTGCACGTTACCTGAGGGTTCTCCTGGTCCGTGTAGATCTAAAATGAAAGAGAATAAAGATTATACACATGAATATTTCATTAGGGCTTAATAAAAAGCTGCAACACCGGCTTAAAATGACTCTCAAAAGTACGATTAGCTTCAATAAGTGTTTCTGTGTTTATCTCTCTCACATGAAGTTTCTCACAAAGACAACACATATAAAAGTACTTACAGACATAATAACCATTCGCAGCTGGGGAGAGAAAAATACGAATGAATGTTTTATATCAGTTACAATCAACAGCACAGAAATGGAATTTTATGCAGTTTCCAAAACAAAAAAAAAGATTATTTACATGCATGCACGAAACATTTACTCAAAATTTTTTTTTAACAAACTCTGTAACCGATAAAGGAAACTTTTGCCCATCCTGTATTATATCCCTTATTATTAATAGTTTATCCAATTAGTCATTTTACATTGTAATCCTTCATTACTTTATCTGTCAATGTTTTTTTTCAAGCTTCAGACATCTACACAACTACAAATCTAAACTATGTCCATTCAATAATTTAACTCCCAAAAATAACATTACATTACTTCTTTCAAAGACAACCAACCCCCTTAAATGATAATTATCTTCTCTTAATTAGAAAAAAAATCTACACAGATGTGGGAAGACTTTAATTTTTTACTTGAACTACTATAAATTATGTTTTTAAGTTCACAATATCCAAGAATTTTAAGATACAAGACTCTATGAATAATTTATTAGTTTTTTTTATGATAGGAAGCTTTATTTATTATCCTTCCAACTATTTTCTGGAGTTTAATTATTGGGTCAATATATGTTTTGTATGTGTTTCTCCAAACCTCAACACAATATGACATATATAGAATTAAAAGTGAGAAATACAATATACGTAGAAATTTCTTTTTCAGCTAATATTTGTAAATAATACCCATAGATTTAGATAATTTCTGATAAATAAATGATGTTAAATTACTCCCAACAATTAAGTTTCACATACTCTTTGAATTCCATTTAGGATTGGTTTTATTTCACAGTTAGTCCTGGCACCATAGACCGCAAATTTTGTTATATTTAATTAAATGATTACTTATTGATATCAAACCATTTTTTAACAGGATTAACTCCTTTTTTGATGTCGTCAAAAAATTTTAATGTCCTGTCCTGAACAAAATAAATTAGCAAAATCAGCAAATGTAATAAGTTTTAACGTATTAAATACTGTACAATAGAGTATAAATAACTTAGGTCCAAATACTGAACCTTGTGGAACACCAGACGTTACTTTTCTAGAAAATGATAAGGTGGATTTCACAATCACTGGAAGCGTAAATAACATGTTTTCTGACTCTAGTGTGACTTACGTATTTCTTCTGGATGGCCTCGAAACAACCCTGCATCCTGGGAGTAGAAGAAGAAGAAGAGTGAGAAGAGATTTGCAATCTGATATTGGTCATCACAAATGCTTGAGCAGATAAAACTAACTGCAATCACTCCTGACTTTCCAAAATCAGGCCAAAAAAAGCTCAATTCTCCTCATTATCATGCTTATTCTATGTCTTGTGGCTCCAATTTGGTTATAAACATGGTGTGAAAAGTTTTGGAGCTTTTTCTGTAGATTTTAGCCATGGGCGTAAAAGTCAGACAGCTTCGTATAACATATGCTTTAGATTGATGCTATGCAGACACAAAACTGCCTTTTGCCTCTCCGTATAAAAACAAGCTGGAGTTCAGTCGGGCACGAACACACCGCTTGTGTTTTCGGAGTTATCTCACAGGTATGATTCACTGCCTTTTATGTGTTGCACCGCAGCGCTCAGCAGAGGATGCTTCTGGGTAGTTCTTCATCATATTTACATTCCTGATATTCCTCTTAGACAGAATCTGACCATCTACTTTCTGAAGGCAGCACTTAGCCTGAAGATATTGTCATATAACTTTTACGGCGGTGTCTTGGTGGTCAGAGTTTTTAGACGTACCGCTGCGGCGTTTAGAGAGTGTTATGACTCACTGAGATATTGTTTAAAGACGGGTATTATTTCCAGATTTGAACACTAAAGGAAGACACGCTCAGAATGCTGTTCCCCCAGTGGAGCTGATATATAACTCTGTTTAGTAAGTGTTTATAAGGTTGTTAATATTTACCACTGGACAATCTGACTGGCCCCAGGACAGCTGCGCTCCTCTCTGAGCACCATCACTTTCTGATCTGTGGGAAGAAAAACAGCCAAGAAAGAATCTCCTTTAAACATATTTCTAAATGCAACAGCGGAGTTTGATCGCCATTGTTCCATGACTAATCTAACCTTCAACATATTTGCTCCCGTAGGCTTTCTCTGGGAAAAGGCCCCGGAGATAAGTGATGCCAGATACTGCAATAGCCAGCAGCTTCTTTATAACAACCAAGGACTGCTGCTCGGAAAGGACCTGATTGGGTAAGAGCTGAGTATCCTGCAGAGAGACACAAATGAATCACACACAATGAGGTCTGCTTAGTCACTACAGTCGACACACAAACGGCAGAAATCAGCCAAAAGCTGCTTTTGAAATATTGGGACAAAATTCTCACAATACCTGTGCTTTTCAAAGATAATCTGCAATATTTTAAAATCTTGTTATGAGAGCTTTGATCTCTGAAGTCAGGGTATCTGCAGGTTTTGGCAAATTTAAGACTTTTTAAGACCTTTTTATTTATTTTTTTGTAATTCTTTATTTTTTGACCAAAAAGATCATTTCTTTGACATAAAATTAAACATTTCTTTTTCACAGTACTTTTCCAGTTTTTGATATATTACACACATGTAGAATTTTACACATCTTCTTCTCTTACCTTTCTCACAAAATTTTGTACACATTCATTATCTCTGTTTACATTCAAAATATTCATTTCACATCCACATATGTCTACGTCTCACACAAGAAACCAAACTAGGAACGAAAGAAACAAAGGGAGTTTACATTAAAATTGTGTCATTTGGGGGAGTAAAGGGGCACAAACCGTGGTGGAGTCATACAAAGTCTTCTCTTAATGGGGTGATAAATTCAAGCCACTTATTCCAAGTAAAATAAAATTCAACTTTTTTTTTTTTTTTTTTTTAAATTCTTAAAATTTTACAAAGACCAAACCCCTCAAGAAATAAAAAATAAATAAATAAATAAATAAATAAAAAGGGGGACACAGAAATCAATTTCAGACAAATGATGGTCGTATTGATGTGACAAACCTTATCCATCTTTCCCATCTATTCAAAAAAATTTCCTATTTCAATCTCAAAGCAAAGGTAATCCTCTCCATCGTAAACATATCATAAATTATGTCAATCCATTCTTCCACGGTAGGATTTCCAGGTTTCAAAATGTCAGGTGGTGCAACCGTCCTGACAAGTATCCACAGTAATTAAACTCTAAAAATTGAATGTCAGTTATTGTAAATGGAAATTAAAAATACAGTGGCATTATTTTATGCTTGAACCTTTTTAAATAAAACATTCTTTGCAAATAAAAAGAATTTTAAAGCGGTTGAGAAATTTAAAAACTTTTGTCCCGTAATTTTCACCTTGTCAAATGTCAGGGTGGTGCAACCGTAACATTAGACTTTTATTTTAAAGTGAAGAGAATAAAACAGGAAACAGGAAACTGCATCAGCCAGAGGAGCCCAAATGACATTTGTGACCAAGTGGAAAAGTTTGTAGATTTCTCTGAAATACTGATAAAAAAGGTTTTTTCACTTCATTGGTGACTGGAACAATTTCCATGTCAGGTGGTACAACCAATGTAATAATGTGAAATGTTATTTTAACATCAAATTATTTATCTTATTCACAAATAAAAGAAATGAAACACACAAAATGAAAAAATGTATGAGTCACTACAGACACTTGAGAGATACTTGCCAATAATTTCACACAGAAAAAATAACAGGAACATATAAATATATTTTCATATATTTGGTTGCACCACCTGACATTTTTGGGTGCTCAAATTAAAAATACTAAAAAATAATGAAGCTAAAATCTTTGAAATGTTGGTCAACTACTGAAATCTGTTAAAAACATAATTCTTCTCTCAGAAATATGTTTCTATCCATTTTTAAAGAACTTTTTAAAAATATGTTTTTAGACCCTCTTTTGTCATTGACCCATATTTACATAAATTGATATAATATCACAGACACATTGCTGTTAAAGTGATGGTAGGATGTTGTTTTGAAATTATTTAATTTTTCAATGGTAGGAAGATGCTATAAATGTATACAGCACATAAAAAAGTTTAAAAATAAAAGTCATAACTAATTTCACATGTTAATAACAAAGCATGGAACCATCCATGTTATTTTCAATTAATTTTATGTGAGAAAACCAAAGTTATAACGAAACAACTTTTGAAATGGGGTCAAATTAACCTGAAGATAACATTTTAATCAATCATAAAACCTGAGCTTCACTAATATATAATGACATTTTCTAGTATTTTGTGTGTTTGCAACATCTTTAAACACTGATTCCACATTATTTATCTGTGTAATATTCATTTACCTGTGAGTTTCTTACTCGTTGAACACACGCCATCACTTAGGTGACAGATACATAAATAAAAAGCTGAAAAAGAGGAGAAATTGTGTGAGATTAAAACAGATATAGATGTCATATTTTTTCACAAGCTCATGGTAAACTGCAATAAACAAACACCTGCTACAACAGTTTAAGCTTTAATTCTCACTAACACTTGCCTTTTAAAAACAAGTTAGTACTCACGTGTGAATAAAAAAAATACTATTTTTCGATGAGGAAGAAATAAAATGTAGTAAAACGTGTTTTTCTTGCTGTGATTATTAGATAAAGAGTTGCTAATCCTCAAAGCTAATAATGAGCACGACGCGTTCCCGCTTCAAGATTGATCAGTGGGCGGGACTTCTTCACAGAGCAGCCAATCAGCGATCAGAAAGCTTTTACTACGTGTTTGACTCATAATAATAATAACACGAGGTCTTTAAAATGGGTTAATGTATCAAAATAATACAGACTATGAAAAGTGTTACTGCAAGACAACAGCGCAAGACTGATGTTTTTCAGACAGGATGGGCACCTATTAGTCTATTTCTTTTTAGAAAACTGTCAGGTGAACTGATTATTCATACTTTCATACATTTTATACATATAAACGTGAGTGTATTTATTTATAAATATACATATATATATATGGGTCAATGACAAAAAGAGGGTCAAAAAACGTATTTTTAAAAAGTTCTTTGAAAATGGATAAAAACATATTTCTGAGTGAAAATATTATGTTTTCTAACAGATTTCAGTAGTTGAACAACATTTCAAAGATTTTAGGTTCATTATTTTTTTGTATTTTTAATTTGAGCACCCAAAAATGTCAGGTGGCACAACCATATGAAAATATATTTATATGTTCCTGTTATTCTTTCTGCGTGAAATTATTGGCAAGTATCTCTCAAGTGTCTGTAGTGATTCATACATTTTCATTTTGTGTGTTTCATTTGTTTTATTTGTGAATAAGATAAATAATTCGATGTTAAAATAACATTTCACATTATTACATTGGTTGTACCACCTGACATGGAAATTGTTCCAGTCACCAATGAAGTGAAAAAACCTTTTTTATCAGTATTTCAGAGAAATCTACAAACTTTTCCACTTGGTCACAAATGTCATTTGGGCTCCTCTGGCTGATGCAGTTTCCTGTTTCCTGTTTTATTCTCTTCACTTTAAAATAAAAGTCTAATGTTACGGTTGCACCACCCTGACATTTGACAAGGTGAAAATTACAGGACAAAAGTTTTTTACATTTCTCAACAGCTTTAAAATTCTTTTTATTTGCAAAGAATGTTTTATTTAAAAAAGGTTCAAGCATAAAATAATGCCACTGTATTTTTAATTTCCATTTACAATAACTGACATTCAATTTTTAGAGTTTAATTACTGTGGATACTTGTCAGGACGGTTGCACCACCTGACATTTTGGGGGTTTGAGGAACCAAAACACAAAAAAACATGTTATATTTTAATAGTTTAAAGATGTGTTCAAATAACACAGGTTTCATAGAATAAAGAAACACATGTGATGAAATACTCAATTCATGATGGAAGGAAATATTGCACTCGGACACAAAAAAAGGGACGTCATGTCATTGACCCATATATATATATATGTACATTTATAGGGATATATGGGTGTTTGTGTATATATGTATGTATGCTCCAACATATTCACATTGATTTATCAATTACTTTTGCAAGATATGGTACGGTACACCTGATTTACATTAAAGTATACCTTTTTTCTTCACAGAGCAGCCAATCAGCGATCAGAAAGCGTTTACTACGTGTTTAACTCATAATAATAATAACACGAGGTCTTTAAAATGGGTTAATGTATCAAAATAATACAGACTATGAAAAGTATTACTGCAAGACTACAGTGAAAGACTGATAGACTGATAAAATGTTATATTCTGGTTTTAAATTAATAACTCAGAGGTCTTAAATTTGTCAGAGCAGGATCTGTTAATGTTTTATTGTTTTTCTCTTTTCTCTACAGTGGATACTGTTTTACAAGTTGCTGATATAAATAGGGTTGTCACAATACCAGAATTTCAGTAGTAGATACCAATACTTGTGATTTCCCACAAATCACGATACTTGTTATTTATCACAATTTTTTTTAAAACCCCAAAAGAACCCATGTACTTTTACATTCACTAATTTATTGAAAAAAAACTGCTTTAAACTAAGTATTCAACACCACTTTTTAAAAAAAGCAATACTGTGCTTATGGTAATAAATAACAATATTCACCTAATTAACATTCAAAAAGAACAGCAGCCTTCAAGTATGTAAAACAAACAATACTGTTCTTCTTAAAAAATATGCAACTGACTGATCAGACAGGATGGGCATCTATTAGTCTATTTCTTTTTAGATAACTGTCAGGTGAACTGATTATTCATACTTTCATACATTTTATACATATAATTGGAGTGTATTTATTTATATATGTACATATATAGGTATATATGGGTGTTTGCGTATATATGTATGTATGCTCCAACATATTCACATTGATTTATCAATTATTTTTGCAAGATATGGTACAGTAGACCTGATTTACATTAAAGTATACCTCTTTTTTTGAGTAGAGGTGGCAGAAATTTTAATTATTTTTTTTACTGCTGTTATTTTCAGAGGCTTATACGTTGATGTATCATGACAGACAAGTTTGTAATACCAAGAGATGCCATAGATTAATGTAAAACACACATACTTTAACAAAAGTACTCCTAACTAATTTTACATGCACGTAACGAATCATGGAACCATCCATTTAATTTTCAAGCAACTCTTTAAAACAAATTCTTAAAACAAAGTTGTGATGAAAATAACTTTTGAAATTGGGTCAAAGTGACCTGGAGATACTGTTGTCTTAGTTATGACTATTGTTGCAAAGTTATGTTTGTTTTATATAGTTTTACTTTAGCATCATCCTGCCATCAAAGAAAATTAGATGATTTTAAAACAATATCCTGCTATCACTTTGACAAATACCTGTATGTGACATTACTTCATTTTACACCTCTGATAAGAACCAGCAACAAAAAAAAAGTTTTTTTTTCTACTCAAAGAAAAGGTGTACTTTTATGGAAATGAAGTGAAATAGAAAAGAAATCAATAATACTTATAGTCAATATCATAGTTGTAGCGTATTCTTCCTTTTAACAATCAAAAATAATAATAATAATAATAATAATAATAATAATAATGAGAATAGTAATAATAGTAGTCGTAATAGTAATAACAATCATCAAATCAATAAATAAAGTTGTTATATTAAGAATAAATATGGTCTTTTATACCATATATAACAAAAGTAATAGCCAAATATATGTGAATGTGTTGGAAATATCTTCACAAAAATGGAGAAAAAAAATTGGGGGGAAATTTTTCACCTTGTACTTTCGAAGATGACAAAAAGTGGGCAAAGTAGATTAAATATTATTTTTATTTTATTATTGTATTATATTATTGGTATTTTATTTTAATATTTATTCTATTTTTATTATATCTTATCTTATTGCTTATTGTATTTTATTTAAATTTTTATTGTATTTTCTTATTGTCCTTCTTTTCTCTTATTATTTTCTACTCTTTTACTGTGTGATGAGCATCTGGCAACATTTAATTTCCTCTACGGGATTAATAAAGTTGCATCAAGGCATATTACACTGGCTGAATTTAAGTTAATAAAAGCTTTGAGTTAAAAAAAAAAAGAGCTAAAAGTCTTAAAGTAATCTAAAAGTAAAAAAAAAACAAAAAAACAATAATGATAGACTTTATGCTAAATGATTCCTTTATTAATTATTGTCCATGGCTGGAGAAACTATCAGCCCTGAAAGATCAAGAATCCTTCCAGAGAAAGCAAATATACCTTTATTTTTAAGCAAGAACAGTTGAGTTTGCACTAATGACATATGTTCAGAGATAAAGGATCCAGTGACTTTCATATTTATTTACCTATACCTCAATCAATTGTTGACAAAACCTGTAAAACTACCTATTGTGCACAGAAAATTGGATTGATAAGGGGAAATGATAATGATACCTGTATCAATAAAATCTTGTCAATAGCCATACTTGGTCAAAATGGGCAAAAATTGGGAGAAAACTTGAGAAATAGTCAGAAATGAGCAAGACAAGGTCCAAAAGAGGCACAAAAGCAGTCACAAGTAGTAAAAATGGCTTTGGTGCATATAAAATATCCCTTTTTTGTTGATCTTTACATAATATTCTAATTTTTTTTTAGATCCTGAATTGTAGTACGTTTTCATTATTCCAAAAAAGAGAAAGAAATAAGTCAGACTTTATTGGAGTGAATGTTGTCATATTTGGTTTTGTGTACAGGTGCTTTGTGTTGATGCAGTGCAGCCCCCGCATCGCCCCCCTGCCCCGATACCAGAAGCTGATTGGACAACGGAGCTGTCAATCATTTAAAACGGAGCTGAGAACGAAGCCTCATTGGTTCCCAGTTGGCAGCAGCCGCTCTCTCATTGGTTACTGTAAACGTCACTCAGGAAAGTGGAAAACCCACCGGGGCTGATGTCACAGCTCGTTACGCCATTTTTGTTGGGGAGCAGCATTCGTGTCCAGAAAAGGAGGATCAGACCCAGGACAGGTACATCAAAACGGTACCTTTGTTTTCACCTCTGTGAGCTGTCCACGCCACGGGACACTTGCTTTACCCCACACGCACGCGCCATGTCGACAGAAAACCTGGACTCCGACACGCAGGTGGAGTACGAGGACGAAAAACAGGTGGGTTCTTCTGTGTTGTTGGCTACATCTGTTAGCTGTAAACTGTCTTTAACAGGGGTGAGAAATCCACAGTGGGCCCTGAAATGTCCCCACTGTGGGTTTGCAGAGCACCTTTCCTCTGTGTCACTTTGTTTTGTCCCTGTGCCTCGTGCCATTGGCTGGAGAGTGCACAGCAGCTCGGGCCTCATTGGTCTGATCCTGGAGGGTCTGGAAAACCTGCTTTTTACAGGCCGAAAATCCCCAAAACAGAGGCATAATCAGGTTAATTTAACAGGATTTAGTGCAAACACATGCTTCAGGGAGGTGAATTTAACTCTGTGTTCTGACTGTCACATGCTCTCAGACTCCAGATGGTCTTCCCTCTGTCACTGACAACATCTGCAATGTGACAGGAGCAGTTCCGCATTTCCACACACACTCACAGCCANACCCGTTTTAGTTTTTAAATGCATAAAAGAATCACTTAAAATTGGTTTACTGCATCAAGGCTTCTTGACTTTGTCAGGAAAGTTGATTCCAACAACAACAAAAAAAATCTCAACATTATAAAATGCCCTGGTTGAAATTTTGTTGCTCGTAGTGTTAGGGTCGGTTTTAACCCGGTTATAAAAATAAGATTATAAACCAATATTTAGAGCCAAAATTGAAATCATAAGTGCGCTGTCAGCCATCACAAGGACAGACACCTCCTCTCCCAATCATGTGAGCTTCACTTATTTGTGTTTCCAATGCAAAAAGTATCTCTGCAAAGAACGCACAAAAAGTGTAACTTTTTGCCACACAATGCATCTAAAACATGCACTCTCACAAATCAATATTTTGTTTTATGACCTGTTCTGTGTTTATATTAAAGTTCTATTGCTGGCAAAATATATATTTTTGCATTTTTTTGAAAAATACATGTATGGGTCAAAACTGACCCTAACACCATAGATGTTACTATAGTTGCTATTTTTAAAATGAAAAAATGAATAGAGCAAATTTATTTCAGAGATGTGTTCTATACCCCTCAATAATAGTCAGGTAACACAAAAACCTTTGGTTTATTTATAGGATTCTCTTTAGGTTATTTTTTCTGCTTTTTATTGAAATCAAGAGGTTTACTGCTAAACATTGGGCCCTGAGCCCCACACCAAAAATATGAAACCCAATATTTTCATGGATAAGGAAGCCTTACAAGGAAACCAAGAGATAACAAAAAAACTTGATCATATGTTTTGTTTTTAGTGTATTTTAAAGCTTATTTAAGATGCGGGTCGAAACCGAACTGCTAACACCGGGGAAGGTAGCAGAAAGCTAACACAGGAGGAGGGTAACACACCTCCTTATGGGTGTCAACATGCACCAGGGGGGGTCAGGCCTGCATTTTATGTCAAGTATTAGCTGGGTGATATGGCAAAAAACATAATCACAATATATTTTTTTCTATCATCTGATCTCTATTATTATCACAATTTTTTGTATTTTAGGGTCAATGACAAAAAGAGGTATTTTTAGTAGCAACCAAATATATGAAAACATATTTATATGCTCCTGTTATTTTTTGTGTGTGAAATTATTGGCAAGTATCTCTCAAGTGTCTGTAGTGACTCATACATTTTCATTTTGTGTGTTTCATTTCTTTTATTTGTGAATAAGATAAATAATTTGATGTTAAAATAACATTTCACATTATTACATTGGTTGTACCACCTGACATGGAAATTGTTCCAGTCACCAATGAAGTGAAAAAACCTTTTTTATCAGTATTTCAGAGAAATCTACAAACTTTTCCACTTGGTCACAAATGTCATTTGGGCTCCTCTGGCTGATGCAGTTTCCTGNCTCTTCACTTTAAAATAAAAGTCTAATGTTACGGTTGCACCACCCTGACATTTGACGAGGTGAAAATTACGGGACAAAAGTTTTTTAAATTTCTCAACAGCTTTAAAATTCTTTTTATTTGCAAAGATTGTTTTATTTAAAAAGGTTCAAGCATAAAATAATGCCACTGTATTTTTAATTTCCATTTACAATAACTGACATTCAATTTTTAGAGTTTAATTACTGTGGATACTTGTCAGGACGGTTGCACCACCTGACATTTTGGGGGTTTGAGGAACCAAAACACAAAAAAAAAACATGTCATATTTTAATAGTTTAAAGATGTGTTCAAATAACACAGGTTTCATAGAATAAAGAAATACATGTGATGAAATACTCAATTCATGATGGAAGGAAATATTGCACTCAGACACAAAAAAAGGGACGTCATGTCATTGACCCTATATTTAATCTTCCAGTTTTCAAGCATCTGTACTGAAAACTATAAATTGTTATTTGCATCCTAGCTTATCAGTCTATGACTATGGGTAACTGTTTGCGCTTTTACATACAGATATTAACCAGTGAGCAACTTTATGTTTCATAAAAAGTCAAAAAGTAAACTTAAATGGGTCTCAGTGAGTGACACACATGCTATGATTTGGTTGTAATATCGCCCAAACCATTGACTATATTTGTGTGTTTTTGGTCTTAAATTTCATTCAAAGTGGCTTTAAAAAAGGTCTTAAAAAGTCTTAAATCTGACTGGCTGAAACCCACAGGAAACCCTGCGAAATTAGTTCAACATTTTATTAACATACTAAGAAAATAAAGTCTGTTGGGGATTTTCGGCCTGTAAAAGCAGGTTTCCAGACCCTCCAGGATCGGACCAATGAGGCCCGAGCTGCCAATGACACGAGGCAAAGGGACAAAACAAAGTAACACAGAGGAAAGGTGCTCTATCCAGCACTACTGGATACGGAAAAATAAAGTATGCATGGCAAAAAAAAACATGAAGAGCTGCCAAATGTGTGAGAATACCAGATACATGTTTTTGCAGTAGATGTTTAATACTTGACACCAGCGTTAACTTTAACTACTTTTGCAAAAGCAGCAATCTAAGAGGTGGAAAGAGGCAAAAACATCAAGAAGTAGCAATCAAAATAAGTTTATTGTTACAAAAATGGTCACACTAGGGATGGGTATCGAGAACAGGTTCCTGTTAAGAATCGATAAGAAATTGTTCAACCCATCTATAATGATAGACTTTATGCTTAATTATTCCCTTATCAATTCTTTTCCATGGCTGGAGAAACTATCAGCCCTGAAAGATCAAGAATCCTTCCAGAGAAAGCAAATATACCTTTATTTTTAAGCAAGAACACTTGAATTTGCACTAATGACATATGTTCAGAGATAAAGGATCCAGTGACTTTCATATTTATTTACCTATACCTCAATAAATTGTTGAAAAAACCTGTAAAGCTACGTATAATGCACAGAAAATTGGATTGATAAGGGGAAATGATAATGATATCGGTAAAAATAAAATCTTATCAATACCTATTCCTAGTTAAAACTCAGCAAAAATGGGCAAAAATTGGGAGAAAACTTGAGAAATAGTCAGAAATGAGCAAGAAAAGGTCTGAAAGAGGCACAAAAGCAGCCACAAGTAGTAAAAATGGCTTTGGTGCATATAAAATATCCTTTTTTTTGTTGATCTTTATATAATATTCTAATTTTTTTAGATCCTGAATTGTAGGTTTTCATTATCCATAAGCTATAACCATCAACATTTCAAAAAAATAAAGGCTTGAAATAACTCACTCTATGTACAATGAGTGTATATAATATATGTGATTCACTTTCAGAAACTAGGGACCAAAATATCGAACCTTTTTTTGAGATGTTCCAATTTTTTGAGATGCACCAATTTATGCAGAAAAAAGTTCTTTTAGTGGATAATTTTAATTTTTTTGATCTTGTTTTCCTCCCTCATGTATATGCTTTTCTTTATTCAAAATAAGAATAATAATAAAGGGATATCACCCCTTTAAATAAAGCAGTTGATATCAACAACACATAAGAAAGACAACCTAAAAATAACGGCAAAGGAAATCACAAAAATCAGCTGTAGGTAAAATGAGGTTATTCGTAGTTATTGTTTCTTCAGAGGCCACTCATGAGTTGAAAATATGTAGGTGAAGTGTTAAAAGTGAGACAGTAACAACCTCAGTAAATCTGTATTTACCAAAACATTTCAGGTATGTGCACACGTCTGAGTTTAACCACAGCAGGAGGATGAAGAGGATGTTAAACCTGTTATGAACCCAGAAAAGTAAATCCAAGGACAAGTTTAAAGAAAAACATCCTCATCTGTGATTTATTAACCCTCATATACGTCTGAGATTCATGATAAAGACGTTAATAATCAAGCAGAGGAGTTTCTCCCAGAGTTCCTGAAAGGACAGGGCGTCAGTTCGAAGTGGGT
Organism: Thalassoma bifasciatum; assembly: GCA_008086565.1. NCBI lineage: Eukaryota > Metazoa > Chordata > Actinopteri > Labriformes > Labridae > Thalassoma > Thalassoma bifasciatum. Next base: position 16,892 of record RPOG01004374.1, on the reverse strand, counting down.
GTTTCAGGTTTGTGTCAACCTGTGGCCCAATTTTATCATCGCTCTCACGTGACTGTTTGAAATAAACACATGGCAAAAGTCTGGAGTTAATCCAACAAACACATTCATCATGTGAGGTTTTCAGAAAAACATGCCAGAAAGTTTTTAGATATCACGTTTACAGGAGGCATCTATAATATCTCTGAACTATTTTAATAAAGACAGAAACAATTCAAGACAAATATCAGCTCAGATTCTTCCAACGCTCCAATTTCTGAGTGAGAAAATGATTTTTATAATTAATTAGATTCAGATTTAGAAGTGTGAAGGCAGATTTTCTCATATAACAGAAGAAAATTTCTAATTAATTTTCTCAGCTACAGTTTTTGCAGCAGATATTTTCTGTTCTACACCAGAGTTACCGAACCCTGCTCAACCAATGAGACAAACTGTTTATGACTACCTTTACTGAACAAGCAATATAAGGGGTAAAAAAGAGGCAAAAACAGCAAAGAGTAGCAGTAAAACTTAGTTTGAGGTGGTAAAAATGGCCATAAAAGCATCAAAAATTGGCATTTATATTGGGAAAAACCTGGAAGTACTCAAAAAGAAGCTAAAAGTTGTCCCAAAGTGGCAAAAAAAGAGTGAAAAGTGACTAAAATGGCTTAAAAGGGAAAAAAAAGTCGCAAGAAATTATCTGAGAAATGGTAGAAAAAGTAACGATATTAGTGAAAGTGGGAAGAATGGCCAAAGTCAACAAAAATGGCAAGAAAGTTGTGGTTACACTTGGAAAATGGTCAGTTTGTTACAAAAAGTGGTCCAAAAATTGGCATTTAAATCAGGAAAAACCTGGAAATACTCAAAAAGTTGCAAAAAAAATTTCAAGTGTCTAAAGTGGCTGAAAAGCAACAAAAAAATAGTGAGGACATTTTTTGGTGGAAAAATTCAAAAAGTAGCAAAAAATGTGAAAAAAATGACAAAAAAAACCAGTGAAAGTGGTAAAAATGGCAAAAGTCATCAAAAAATGGCAAGAAAGTTAGGATTAAACTTGGAAAATAGTCAACTTGTTGCAAAAAAAATGGTCCAAAAATTGGCATTTAAATCCAGAAAAACTCGGAAATACTCAAAATGTAGCAAAAAAAGTGGTCTAGGTTTTTCCTGAATTAAATGCCAATTTTTGGACCACTTTTTGTAACAAACTGACCATTTTCCAAGTGTAACCACAACTTTCTTGCCATTTTTGTTGACTTTGGCCATTCTTCCCATTTTCACTGTTTTTCGTTACTTTTTCTACCATTTCTCAGAAAATTTCTTGCTATTTTTTTTTCCCTTTGTGGGTATTTCAAGGTTTTTCCCCAATTTAAACGCCAATTTTTTTTGTTTGTTTTTTTTTTGGCCATTTTTACGACCTCAAACAAAGTTTTACTGCTACTCTTTGCTATTTTTCCCTCTTTTTACCCCTTATATTGCTTGTTTAGTTAAGGTAGTTATAAACAGTTTGTCACTTTGGTTAATTAACTCTGGTGTAGAACAGAAAACATCTGCTGCAAAACTTAAGCTGATATTCCAACGGGACATATTGTGTTTTAATCTAATTTGTGATTAATTGCCAAGCCCTGTTTAATGAGACTATTTAAAAATCACTCAAAAAGCCTCACAGAGCTTTTAACTTTGGTTTCTAGACACTTTTCTGCAGAAAACAATCCCAATCTCTCACTGCAAGCTTCTTCACCTCTGTGAAACTTCGTATCCACATAACAAACTTTGTTTTGTTTGTCCTGGGCGTCTCACTAAAGCGGTCATTGATAACAGAGTTTACAGTTTAATCTCTGCTCTCTCCTCATATTTATTCACTGGTTGTGTAGTTATATGTTAACCAGTGAAGAAACTGAGTAGCTTTCTGGTTCAGGAGCAACAAAAAGCCCGAGGTGGTGACTTGTGTACACAACAGAAGTGTCTGTGTTGCGTTCAGTGACTTCCACCAGACAAACTGGTCAGGTACGAGTGGATCAGGTCTCCGTCAGGTGCAGGTGCAGGTCGAGGTCGGTAATTTGGGCCACGGGGACACACCTTAGTTTGTGTGAATCACCAGCTCTGACTGCACTTTCCAGCTTTCTCAGGATGAAGCGGCTGCACGGGCATGTTCGTCTGCAGCGGACAAACTCCAAAGGCCGTTGTGCACTCACACACACACACACCTGGAGAGGGCACTCAGCCTGGAAAGCTAGAAAGTGACTCAGGACACAGAAGCAGATGATTCCCTGAGGAGGAAGAGGAAGAGGAACAGGGGGGTACAGAGTGTGCTGATTCACTTGGGTTCATGACGTGAAATTTATGAGATACTATATTTGACCCCGATGCAGAGAAGCTGCAGAACCCAAAACCAGTGGATCGGTTTTTAATGGTTGTGGGCAGGAGAGCGAAAAAAAAACACGCTCAGGTAGTTTCACCGTTCGACTTTATCACTCTTCAAAAACGTTTCACAACATGCTCACAATAAAGCTCCTGTTCTCATAGAAACTTTAAATATTCATGCCATCCAGAAGCTGAGTCATAAATCAAACTGATTGTGCAATTCATTGATTTACGACTTGATTAAACTGAAATATTTGAAGTTAAAACCAGTTTTTCTTCACTTTCTGATGCTTGAGTTCATTCCCCTCAAATGTCTCCTCAGTTCTCGGATGTTAAGTTACCCCCAGTTCACAGATTTTCCAAAGCACATAGAAAGAAACTTAACCCACACAAGAACTTTTTTTATTCTAGAAATGATGAAACAAAGTGTCTAAAGTGGCTGAAAAGCAACAAAAAAAATTGCAGGGAAATTTTTTGTTGGAAAAATTAAAAAATTCCATAAGTAGCAAAAAAGGTGAAAAAAGTGACAGAAAAAAAACAGTGAAAGTGGTAAAAATGGCAAAAGTCAACAAAAATGGCAAGAAAGTTGGGATTTAATTTGGAAAATAGTCAATTTGTTGCAAAAAAAATGGTCCAAAAATGGGCAAAAAAGAGTGAAAAGTGACTAATTTGGCTAAGAAGCAACAAAAATTACCATGGAAATTATCAGAGGAAAATTTAGATAATTCAGAAAGTAGCAAAAATGGTGGAAAAAAGTGACAAAAAACAGTGAAAAGTCAATGTTTACACCTGAGGTACCTGTCTGGTGTTAAAGGATTTGGCTGTTACTCACCAAATGATGAGAAAGACTCAATAAAACCATGATAAAACAATGTCCCCGTGATTCGATCAACATGAAAGAATGAGATATTTCTTAAACAATGCAAAAGCTACTGACCCTTTTTGCACGCTGCATCACAACTAGCCCTAAATTACAGTTCGTTCTCAACGTTTAACCCAAAATATTTATACGATTCCACAATTGCAAAAGTCTGGCCTTTGATAAAAGTACAGTTTTATGTTAAGTTTTCCAATCCATGTGCATATCTTCTTTACATTAGTGGGCGATGATGCTCATTGGAAACTGAGTCTTCATCCTTGAAAAGCACTACCACTTCTGGCCACAGGTGTCACTGTAATCCAGGCCAAAAGGGAAAGTCCTAACATCACCTTTAACAAACAAACTGTGTTGTTTTTGTGAGCTGCAATAAAAAGAAACAAGGTTTTCATGAGTGTTAAAGTTATACAACCATCCCTCTGTGTGGTAGCTCATAGCTGCTCTTCATTCATGTGTTAAAAACACAAACGTGAGTCACTCTCAGGTTGTCCTCATTCACACACTAACCTGCTGACCTCTTTTATCTTTTTATATTTAATCCGTGCCAGGAGAAGAGTTTCTGTCCTGTGTGACCCGGCTGTTCGAGTCCTCGTTACGTCTGCTTTTGTAACACTCAGAGAACTTGTAGAGACATGTTGGGATCAGAGTGCAACTTGTCTCAAATGTTGGAGGTGATGAGGAATTTTATAACTCGAACGGTTAAAGAGTTGAATTTGGTAGAAGCGACTAATCATCTGTCCAAGCTTTTTTCTCTTTTTTGAGCTTTTACCTCTCGGGTCTAAATGAGAGAAGAGGCTCATGTTGTTGTCAAGACCAAACTGTCCCAGACCAAGACTTTAATTTGGTTTTCTTTTTAATACATTTGACGGACAGAAACAAGGGGTCTATAGATCTTTCAAAGCACAACATGCAAAATTCTGAAATCTGAAAAAAAAAACAAGTTCAACCAAATGCTTGCAAAAAATAAATACATTGATTAAATTGATTAAATAAATTATTGCAAAATAATAATAAATTAAATTAAATAAATTCCTGCAAAAAATTTAAAATATAATTTAAAATAAATTTTTGCAAAAAGTTAAAAATAAATAAATTCTTGCAAAAAAATAAAAAATTGAACAAATTAAATTCTTGCAAAAATTTATACATTAAATGAATAGATTCTTGCAAAAAGTTAAAATTGAATAAATTTAAAAAGTTCTAGCAAGAAAGTAAAAATAAATAAATTGAATAAATTCTTGCAAATAAAAAATTCTTGCAAAAAGTTAAAGATAAATCAATTTAATTCTTGCGAAAATTTTGAAATAAAAGAATAATTCTTGCAAAAAATTAAAGATAAATCAAATAAATTCTTGCAAAAAGATAGAAATAAATAAATAGAATAAAATTCTTGCAAAAAATTAAAAAAATAAAATAAAATTCTTGCAAAAAGTTAAAAATAAATTAAATAAATTCTTGCAAAAAAATTAAAAAATTGAATAAATTAAATTCTTGCAAAAATGTATACATTAAATGAATAGATTCTTGCAAAAAGTTAAAATTGAATAAATTTATTAAGTTCTTGCAAGAAGTTAAAAATGAATAAATTAGATAAATTCTTGCAAAAAATTATAAAAAAAATTCTTGCAAATAGTAAAAAATAAATACATTAAATAAATTCTTGTGAAAAGTTAAAAATGTATAAATGAAACAAATTCTTGCAAAAATAAAAGCAAAAGATAAATTCTTGCCAAAAAAAAAAAAAACTAAAATAAATAAATTGAATTAAATAAGTCTTAGTAGTTATTTAAAGCCACTGATTAGTCAAATACCTTTTCTTAATATGGAAAAAATCACGTGTTTATTTCTCAGGTGACTGAGGCCTAGAGTAAGTGTTTGGAGGTTTTTATAGAAACAAGACGAACTGATGTTTCTGCAGGTTTCTGACACATAAAGACTTGGAAAAGAGGCAGAACAATCAGTGAGCTCACGCTAAATGTTTTAAATTATGACATCAATTCACCAGGAACAGTTCGACTGAAAATTCAGTATGAAAATGAAGAATAACAAGACCGAGACTAAATGCCCTTGAGTCCGAGACGAGACTAAGACCATCAATATGTCGTCTTGAAACCAGTCTTGACTGTTGCAACACTAGAAGAGGCTCCACTGTGGCTCACACTGACATAAAGTATCTCCTGTCATTGTTCATAACAGAGAGCTTTAAGCTTTAAGCTTTAAGTCCTGTTTTTCAGACCGAAATGACCCCGTTCAGGAATTTCTGCAGCATTTTTACATTTTTGGAATTACTGTCTGACTGTAAACGAGCACATGTCACACAAGCAGCTGTGCATCCTGAAGTTATGTGAGTGGAGATGTTTACCTGCGTTTGTTTTTGTCTCCACAGGACTGTCAGGAGAAGAATGCAAACCCAGTGAAGGCCGAGGAGGCCAAGCTGAAAGCAAAGTACCCCGGCCTTGGACAGAAGCCCGGAGGTTCAGACTTTTTGATGAAGAGACTACAGAAAGGGGTGAGTGACCTGCTGCTTCAGACCAAGGAAAATGTTCTCTGTTAGGGGTAAAAATGGGGCGGGAGAGCAAATAGTAGCATTGAAAACAAATAAAAATTTGTGTCAAAAATTGCAAGAAAGCAACCAAAATTGGAGAAGAGTTAAAAAAAAATCAGAAGGGAGCAAAAAATGATGAAAAAAGTGACAAAAAACAGAGGCAATTGTTGGTCAAAGGCCACAAAAATTGTCGAGAATATCAGGATATAACTTAAATAAGAGTCAAAAGGAGGCAAAAAGTGGCAAGAAAGAGCAAAAAAACAACAAAATGGACAAAAAGTGACAAAAATTGGCAAGAAATTGGAGGAAAACAGTCAGAAGGTAGCAAAAATGGTCTGAATGTGGCAAAGAAAGACTTGAAAAGTGATTAAAAATGGAAAAAAGTGATAAACATTGGGATAAAACTTGAAAAAATAGTCAGAAAGAGGAGTATAAATGGTGAAAAAAGTGACAAAAAACAGAGGCAATTGTTGGTCAAAGGCAACAAAAATTGTCGAGAATATCAGGATATAACTTAAAAAAGAGGCAAAAAGTGGTAAGAAAGAGCAAAAAGTCAACAAAATGTGACAAAAATTGGCAAGAAATTGGAGGAAAACTGTCAGAGGGCTGCAAAAAATGGTCCAAATGTGACAAAGAAAGACTTGAAAAGTGATTAAAAATGGAAAGAAGTGATAAACATTGGGATAAAACTTGAAAAAATTGCCAGAAAGAGGAGTATAAGTGGTGAAAAAAGTTACAAAAACTGTGTTAATTGCAAAAAAAATGCCAAAGGAAACAAAAACAGGCAAGAAAATTTGGAATAAAACTTAAACAGTCGTCAGAAAGAAGGAAAAAAAGAAATGGCCCTAAAGTAGCAAAGAAAGAGTGAAATATGACTTAAATGGGCCAAAAACAGTCATGAATAGCAATAAGAAATGTCGTGGCTTGTTTTTGTACAGTAATTAATGTCAGTGTTCATTTCTAACAATGCGATATGGGGAAAAATGTGTCTGAATGTTTTTATGACAGGATCAGGATCTGGATTGTTTTTCATATTCAGACTATTTTGACCTACAAAGCCTCAAAAAGATGATCCACCTGCATTCTTAACAGATCTCATGCACCAAGTTTCCCCTTTTCTGCACAGTCTTATCTTGGATTCAGCAGATATTTCTCTACCTGTGATGTGAACAGCAGGAGATTCGCTCTTATCTTTCCACCCACGCTTGCTCTACATAGGATATGGTACCGGGAACTTCCACCTTTAGAGATTGTTGAAAGTCATTGTGGGAAATCACAGACGAGGAGGAGGAGGAGGAGGTGAGGTAGAGGGGGGAAAATCCAGACAGTAAATTACAGCATTTAGTCTCCACAAAACCTACAGAATAAACATTAGAGAGGGGTGGTGTTTAAGAATCTTTAACGTTTCATCAGTCTCTCCCCCTGTTTGAAAGTGAAATCCTTCATTGTGGCGTTGAACAGAAATTCAGGCATTTATATGATTCCTCACACAGAGATCACTGTGATGTACAAATCCTTGTGGCCACACTGGACTGAGAAGGGGAATTTGCAAAACGAAATGTTGTAAACAGTGTAATCCAATGCAGATTTCTTCTACTTCAGTAAAAGGTGGGGTCTGCAAAAAAACAGCAATAAAACTTAGTTTGTGGCAGTAAAAATTTCCAAAAAAGCAACAAATATTGGCATTTAAATTGGGATAAAACCTGGAAAGACACAAAAAGTAACAAAAAATAGTCCAAAAGTGGGAAAAAAGAGTGAAATGTGACTAAAATGGCCTAAAAGAAACAAAAACTAGCAAGAATTTGGGGGGGGGGATTTAAAAAATTCATGAAAAAAGCAACGAAAAACAGTGAAAAGTGGGAAAAAGTGGCAAGAAACTTGGAAAATTCTGTTTGTTTCAAAAAGCATTCCAAAAGTGGCAAAAAAAAGAGTGAAAATTGTCAAAAACGGCGAGAATATTGGGAGTGAACCTGGAAAATTGTGAGAAGGTATTTTGAAAGAATGGTGGGAAAATTTGGGAAAAAAAGAGTGAAATGTGACTAAAATGCCCAAAATGTAACAAAAATAAGCAAGAAATTTTTGGGGAGAAACTTAAATAAAATTCAGAAAGTTGCAAAAATGGTGGAAAAACAGTGAAAAGTGGAAAAATGGCAAGAAATGGAAAGAAAACAGTTGGTTTGTTTCATAAAGCATTTAAAAAGTGGCAAAAAAAAGTGGAAATTGTCAAAGAAAATGGGCAAAATTGGGAGGAACAAAGTGACAAAAAAGTCCATAAGCGGTTAAAAAAAAGAGTTCAAATAGTCATAATGGGCAAAAAACATCAGGAAAATTGTGAGTGAATCTGGAAAAAATTGAGACGATATCAAAAAATGGTCCAAAAATGGCAGAAGAGAGTGAAATTTGTCAAAAATGGCAAAAAAATTGGAAGATATTTGGAGAAAAGTGACAATAGTCCAAAAGTGTCAAAAAAGAGTGAAAATGGGAAAAAAAAATTGCAAGAAAATTGGGAGTGAACCTGGAAATTATTGAGAAGATATAAAAAACCATGGACTGTATATAGAATGGACAGCGTGGCTCCGCCTGTCACCGTTCTACGATTTTGAAGCCAAAAAACCCCGTTTCTCTAGCCGCCATCGTGCAGCCAGAGTCTGCGCAGTAGAGAATTTCCGGTGGAGCCAAGTAAAAAAGAGAAATAAAAATATTTATTTCTTCTTCTTCAGAAGGTTTAGTCTCCTTTTGTCTCTCTTTCCCGAAGTTTCTTATATCCCCGATAAAAACTACTCACGAACGGCAGCTGTCAACTATCATAAAATGAAACTTATATCGCGGTTTTTAACGTCCAATAACTAATGAGAAACTAACTTCTCAGAAAAAAAAACACCTGAACACCATGCAGCCAAATGGCATCATCATACTACCTTAGTGTAAAGATGAGAGAAACATTTCTACGAGGTATCGCCATTTTTTAAAGTTTTCCGGCTCATATCTGGAATACATGGGGAGGCGGGGCTTATGACCTATACTGCAGCCAGACACCAGGGGGCGGGGCTTATGACCTATACTGCAGCCAGACACCAGGGGGCGGGGCTTATGACCTATACTGCAGCCAGACACCAGGGGGCGGGGCATCTGCTGGAAGCTTCAGTTTGAGCCGAACAGCCGAGCAGGAAATAATAAGCACAACTAGATGATTTTTGCGAATCGTTCAGGACTCTGGTTTTTCAAAAGTCCAGTGTGATGAACCTGACTCATTGAACATGAGTGTGATTGTTTTTTTATTTTTTTTCCTCTCTTTTCTCACGCAGCAAAAGTACTTTGACTCGGGCGACTACAACATGGCCAAAGCCAAGATGAAGAACAAGCAGCTTCCTGTGGCGGGGCCCGACAAGAACCTGGTGACCGGCGACCACATTCCCACGCCGCAAGACCTGCCTCAGAGGAAGTCCTCCTTGGTGACCAGCAAACTAGCGGGCTAGCCGTCGCCGCCTGAGAAGCACCGATCCCCCTGGGGCTCCCGGCAAACGTCCCTCCTCCTCCTCACCCATGTCCCAAATATTGTCCACCCCTCCCCTCTCTACCTTTTTTATCCCCAGGCACCACTGGCTTTAACATGTCAGGCAGAGTTGTATAAGTTTAAGAACTCCATTTTGCTTGTATGTGGGCGGGGCCGGGTGGGAGGGACGAAGGTTCGGGCGACCCCCTCCCGCGGCGAGGTCGCAGCCTTCTCTGCCTTCCCACCACGCACAGCTCTGCCCCCTCGGCGCACTCTGCTCTACCGCCTCCTTTATATCTTGGTTTTCGGTGTTCCAAGATGCATCACAGTAGGTGTGTGTCATCAGGCAGGGGTTGGATGGGGTGAGTTAATGCACTTTGTAGTCTGTATAGTATGCCTTTGTTCTTTTTTTTTTTTTTTTGCATCTGAAATGACACCAAAATATCGTGTGAAAGGGAGTTAGGAACCATAATCGCAGCACGCCTTTTGATTTGACGTCCATCTGCGAGTGGGCAGCTGTCTCGCTTTAGTATTCACTGACATCATATTGGGAAAATGTGGACGTGAATGTAGGATTAATCTGACATCACCCGCTGCCGTTCGGAGATAAAAAAAACTTCTGCTTAAAGTCGACCTGTCTTATCGAAATGCTGCATGATTGTAACAAATTTATTTTCTAACAGAAATGGGGCATCAAAACAAATCACACGAGCCCTCAGACGCCACCGTTACACTTCCTTCCCTCCTTTCCTGTTTGCTGTCCTGACAATCCATGTGTACACACACGCTCCGGTTTTCGGGGGCACAGGGCGCGAGCCAGCTGAGTTCATCCTCGTATTATTTTTAACGGCCGGGAACCCTGCCAATATCTGAGCTCAGTCTTAGTTCAGTTGCATCAAGATGTGTGTTTACTATGAGCCTAAAAAGATTTGTAGGGAGGGGAGATTGAACTCCCTGCATAGAGTATATACGCTTCTGTAAATAAACTTCTAAAAGCACGTCGTTTGTGATAAGCTTGGCACTTTGAGGCCCAGACCTGCTAACATGCCTAAGAGAGATGGTAGAGCTAAATACAACGCTTTTAGGATCAGATCCTGAAGTTTCTGGCTTTGATGTTTTACGCTTTACCACCAACAGAGCCAAATCTCACTGCAGCTATCATCAGACTCAAACTGTGGGGAGGGGGGAGGGGTCGTCTTTTCAATTCATCCGCAAGCAAGAAAGATTATAACTCACTTTTGCATCATGTTTGGATCCATCAAAGTCTCACAAGTTGGCTCTAAATTGAAAAGACGAAAGTAACCACAGTCAAAGCCTTCATGGACAGTGAATGTTTTTACACGTTTGGGGATTCCCCTAAAGAATCTCTTCCTTTAGCTGCTCTAAAAGAACCTTAATTTTCCTCTAAAGTCGGGTTTTTCCGAGAACACATTCATAAAAGTGCATCTCTTCTTCTGCATTAAACACTAATTCAAGCAAAATCCCTCAAACCTTGATTGGAGTGTAGACCTACTTTCACAACCAGCAACATTTCCTCTACACTACGCAGCCTGATTTTTCATCTCAGAGTCTTCAGAGAGTAAACAGCAGGTAACCTGATAACCACAGGTGTCAGCCCAGCTCCTAAGCTCATCATCACAGGCTTAAAGTGGGACACTGCATGCCTGCAGAATACGCAACACTTGGCGAAGAGGTTTTATAACCCGTGCAGTGAAGTTAGAGCCTGTGCTTTTACGTGCTTCGACCTTTGATAAAAAAAAAAAAAAAGGTCCATGCACTCAAGAAATCATCTCTCCTCCTTGTATAAAAAACGCTTCAGGGAACCTTCACGGGCGCACACTCCACCATGTAGGCTAGGTGATCGTGTGCATGCACCGTCACACTCTCGATCCCACTTTATCGTCACTGAGACGTCACGTAAAAATGTGTCAAATCTGCAGTGGGTGAAACAGAACTGACCTGTGCTTAACCTGGAGTCGTATGAATGCCTGCTTTTCTCCGTTCTAGCCAATGTAAATAGAGTTTGACAGGAAGGGACTTTTGTGTTTTTTCTCCCACCTGCTTTTCACTCTTTCATAGCCCGAGCTATTTTCTGATTCAATGGTTCCTCTCTCCTTTCTGTTGACACTACTTCTGCTCAATCTGGTCGGGTTGCAGAGGCTTTGTGAATCTGTATCATATGAAAATATGTGTAAATGCTGCTGATTCAGAGACAAATCTAAGAGATGATACCCTGTAAAGATCACCAGTCCTCTTGATTCTACTACTTCAAGTATCTCTGTCAGAGTTTTAAACCTCCTGTTGTGAAGCCGGTTTATTAACTGGGGTTACGCCTCGATGTCAGTTCTGCCACTTTGTTTTTATGACGCGTTGTTGAATTTGTTGAAACGACCATTTCACATCATATTCTGTTCAACGGCTGATTTGTTTCCTGCTTGCTTCAAAAAAGACGGGTGAATAAGCTGCATCATGTTCATAGAAACAACACTGCACAGGAGGTCTTGAATGCTACTTGACGTTTGGCTTTGCACGGAGCAGTTCAACGAGAGGAAATAGCAGGGTATGTTTTAACCCGACTTCACAGGGTGTCTCTCGTTCAGCTATGATAAACACGTGCCAGAATGTATAAAGAACTGACAGGCTGTGTGCTCTGAAGTACTTTTGTGCTGCTTTTACCTGACCTGTTTTCTTGTTTTTTTGCAAATTGTTTCTTTTGTTTTTTTCGTTTGTTTTTCTTGTTGCATTAAAAATATGTCATCCTGGCCCGAGTTAACTGCAGGGAAATCCGAGGAACCCTAGCTTCCAAGAAAAAAAAAAAAAAATTAAGGGTTTACATGGTAAAGAGGATGACTGGAAACACAGGAATGATTTTAAGACTTCAGAGAGTACAGGAGTACTTGGAATGTTTCAGTTGTGTGGGAGTCGGTGAGAGGATTTTTGTCAGTATTTGAAATAAACTTTTACATTAATAAGATTCCTTCTGGTTTGATTTTTGTTAATGTTTCTGTAAATATCTCCCACTGCTTTGACGTACTACCCCACATTGACCACTAGGGGGAAGCACAACATCTACTCTTAACAGCTTGATGAGAACAGAAAGTTCTAGCTTTTTCTTTTTTCAACCAAAAATAGAAAGTTATATTTATGAAAAAGTAAACACTGAGAAGTTACACGACAGGGAACCTGCTGTTCTTAAACATAATTACACCCTCAGGACACATCAACAAAACATTGAGCAATAAAAATAGAGTTGACAGCACCAATAACTGCAAAAATTCTGATGTTTGTGAGAAACCAGATGTGCTGTTCTGGAAAATTAAACTTCATATCAAAATATTATGTAATAAAATCATGTTTTGTTTGTTTGGATCAGGAAAGTTTATTATTATACTGCAAAATACTGAAATCTAAGCAAGTCATTATGTCTTATTTATAGTAAAAATCGTCTTATTATTCTTGATATCAGCCACATTCAACTGGTACGTCCAGAAAAATGTCTTATTTCAAGTTATTTAAAGACAAAAAAGATGTCTGAATTGCTTGCAACAAGTCAAATAAATCGCCCAATGGTGAAAGAACAAAGTTTCTTGTTTTAAGACAATTATTCTACTTTCAAGAAACATGACTTGCCATTTTTAAAATCTTTCTTATTGGCAGATTTGTCTTTAAATAACTTGAAATAAGAGATGTTTCTGGACTTGTCTGTTGCATGTGACTCATATTAAGAATATTACGTCATTTTTTACTAAAATTAAGATATAATGGCTTGCTTTGATTTCAATTTTCGCTGTGTATTTATCATTTATCAAGAGATAAAGAAGATTTATGATACTAGGAGATGGGCTTATGCTATTAATCTCAAGTATACTTTATAATAAATACATTTTAATAGTTTAAAAAGGACAATAAAGTAGTTAAAAGTAATAATGATAACAATTATGGTACATTTTATTTAAAAGTGCCTTGAAAAACACTCAATGGCACTTTACAATGGGATTAAAGGTATAAATACACAACACAAATAAATAAAAAAAACAACAAAAACAAAAAATAATAACAAAGCTATAAATGTATGAGTGAGATAAGTGAGAAATACTCATGACACAACTTTAGAAAATGACTTGGTCACGTTTATGTATTTATTTATTTCTAATTGCATCATAATTGAAGAGTGATGTTTATGTTATTTCTATGATCAATAGATGCGTTGTTAGGTGTGTTTCCGGTAACCCCATACCGTACATACCGTTATTGATGTCATGGAAAAATACCAAAATAACCTGTCAATCAATCAATGTGGGAACCTCCAGACTTATGTTTTATTTTCGGAATAATCAGCACAGTTGTGTTATTTATGTTCATTAATTATATTTTCAAGGATGTTACAAAGTAGTTTGAAAATAAACAAACGCGGTAACGTCACCGCGTTTTCTGGTTTTCGTTTTTTTTTTTCTTTGATTAATGGATTTAATTAAATAGTTATTTTTACTATTTTCTTAACTAACGAGTTGAAATCGTGCAACTAAATGATAAAAAAAAAAATTGAAAAAAAAAAAAATGGGGAAGGAAATTCAAAAGAATCGTTTGTTTGGGGAAGTTACTGGTGACGTACGTAAGATGACGCATGCTACGTAAGCACGCCAATGTTTTAAATATAGGAGAGCCGTTGGCCCAGCTCTTCACTTCCGTCTCAACCAACCCGCAATGTAGATTAGGAAAAGAATCAGGATAGTTCTATGTAATTCCACGAGCTATCCACTTTTAAATTTAATTCGAGAGTAACTTAAGAAAGCGCAGATAAAAGTAAGAAACCAAAATGAATATCATTCCTACGAAGCGGGCCGCGTTCAACGTAACGACCGGAGTCATGAGCTACATTCTGCCACAAAATGGAGTCGTTGAAGGACCGATGCACTACGGCCCCGGAGCCTCCGCGCCTCAAGTCGTCATGGACTCCCACAACGGGAATGTGGAGACTCCGAAGCGACCCAGGGACCTTGTGGTGGAGCCTGTGAAAGGATTTACAGCATCTAAGGGGATTCGGGAGGACAGCCAGGACATCGACGGGTCTCTGCCGTGCACCCCCGACAATCAGACAGACAGTGAAACCGAAGTGTCGAGCTGTCCTTCCGCGTACGAGGCGTTTGAGATCGACACCCGACAACTCATCAGCCGTTTTCTCAGAGAGTATACTGGACTGTCAAAGCCTGGGTGGAAGGAAAGTAGTGCACTATCAACGATGAAGAGAGTCGTGGAGGATGTTCTGGCGAAACACAAATACGCATACAATGGTAAGTACTAAGGCCTAATGTATGTGTTTGCATTTAGAGCTACAATAATCCTGTTAACAGACTCCTGGAAGGATTTCAAAATAAAAGACCCTTCCTTTACTTGGATAAACACATCTGAAAACAACCTCGGTGCATAAAAATAATCAAAATTCTGCTTTTTTTCTACTCGGAAAAAGAGGTGAAAACATATGTGAATATGAATATAATGCTCCAAAAACTTGCACTTTTGCGCAATTGTAAACATTTATTTTCGTTTGCAGTAATTTTGAATAATTTTAAACCTCAATGAATAGAAAAAGCACTTGAATTATAAAAAAGTAACATTAAAGTGGTAGTAATAGTAATAACCAGAGGGGGCCTGCATTTCCTTACAGCAAATGCTAAATGCTGAGCATCACAGTGCTTTTCCTTGCAATGCTGATGCTCAACATCTTAACATAAATACAGCTTTATTTACAAAGCATTTTTCAGAAGATTAATAATAGAGGATGTTCTGGTCAATGGTAGGCAGCATCAAGAATTACAATAATCCTGTTAACAGACTCCTTATTTTGAAAAGTAGGTGGTGTTTTGGTCATAACTTAGGTTTTCTGCTGGAAAATTACATGAATACTTTCATGCTACACTATTTGCATGTACAATAATCAAGTACTATTATAGCTAAATTATGTGTTCTATTTACATTTATAGCATCTCCCTGCCATTAAGGAACCTGGGATGATTTCAAAATAAAACATCTATCCTTTACTTGGACAAATACATCTAATAATTGCCTCAGTGCATAGAAAATAATCAAAATGTTGCTTTTTTTCTACTCAAAAAAAGGTATACATGATGTAAATAAGATCTATCATACCATATAGTATAAAAGTAAACGTTAAACATATGTGAATATAAATATATTGCTTATATTGTCAAGTTAAAGTCCCTTTTTTGAACACAGATACAGATAAAAATCAAAAAACAGAAACACATTTCCAGAACAGACACTTTATCTCAAGAAATTTGCACCTCAAATTATAAAAACTTGAAGAAAAAGGGGGAAATACTTTGATTAAAGTGAACCATACATAAATGCACAAAGATTAGGGATGGGCATTGAGAACCATTTCCTGTTAAGAAACCATGATCCACCCTTTTTTTTTTCCATGACTGCAGATACTATCATAGTCTGTACTAATGATATATGCTCAGAGTCCAGTGACTTTCTTAATTTATGAACTTAAAACTCTACAAATTGTTGAAAAAAACTCATAGAGCTACAGGAAATTCACAGGAGGAGTGGATAAAGGAGAACCAGAAAATGGGTAACTGATGCATAAACTTTTTCTCCATGCAGGTATGATCAACAAACTGTCGCTGGAAGACAGAGGACAAGACGCCAGCTTCGTCAGTGCAGTAGCAAAGAGCCTCTTTGCAGATGGAACGACCAACTGGGGCAGAATCGCCAGCCTCATGGCCTTCGGAGCAGCTGTGTCTCAAAACCTTAAAGACAATGGAAGAGGGGACTGTGTGGAGCTGGTGGCAGAGGGGATCTCTTCATATCTGCTAACTGACCAGAGGGACTGGCTGGTCAAAAACAACTCCTGGGTGAGTCATGACTAAGAGCTGAGAGGCAGAATGTAGAAAAAACTGGTTGCATAACTGCCCCCATTGTGCAAGTGGAGCCTACGTGTCAGGCGAGCTTGAGTCTTTGCCCTCTGAGTCTAACGTTCCTCTAACTTTTATGTTTCCAGGATGGTTTTGTGGACTTCTTTCGAGTACAAGACCCTGAATCCACGGTGAGGACGACGCTCATGGCGTTTGCTGGTTTCGCAGGAATCGGGGCGACACTTGCCCTGTTGATCAGGTGAACTTTTGGACACTTATAGTCTCATTTTTTTAATGAGCCCAGGACTTTTCAAAGAGAGGACTCTGCAGCATAACTGGTTGGATTTCAGCTGTGGCTCTTCGACCTTGGACTGTCTCCCTCCGATACCCAGCTTCAAAATAAGAGACTGTGCTAGCAGAAGCCAAACACTTAGGGTTATTTAATTCAGATTTATTTTTGTAAGAAATGTAAAATTCGAATTAAAGCGTCTAAGGAAAGACAGTTCACAAGATTTTTGCGTGATTGCTTTTTTCATCACAATACCCTTGTGTTTGCTGTATTTGGAGGGTGAAGCTGCTGTTTCTTTTGAGCCCATTCATAGCACCTGGATCCCTTGTATGGACACTTCCTGAATAAGGAGAAAAGGGATTGGTTCGCATGAGTGCTGCCCCCTCGTTATGAAAATGTTGGATCATCAAGAAACGAAGGATGCTACACACACACACAGGACTTTTTGAGTTCTGGAAAGTTTGAGTCTGTTT
>RPOG01004373.1:11583-39487 GCA_008086565.1 Thalassoma bifasciatum | reverse complement strand
AAAACCCTGTGTGACCTCATTGTAACCTGTTTGACCTTATTAAAACCCTGTGTGACCCCTGTGTACAGGTGAAAAGTGACATCACCTGAGTGACTCACCTGTGTACATGTGGAAGGTGACCTCACTTGTGTGACCTCACCTGTGTGACCTCACCTGCATACATGTAGAAGGTGACCTCACCTGTGTGACCTCACCTGTGTGACCTCACCTGAGCGACTCACCTGCGTACATGTGGAAGGTGAGCCTCTCGATCAGCTTCAGGACAGTTCCCGCTTTGATGATGGGGATGCCGGACTTTGATTGGACGTTCTCCTCGAACACGATGTTCTCCTCGGAGTCGGGCTCGGTGAAGCGGTACAGTTCTGCTCCTGGGAGCCTCATCTGCTCCTCCTTCTCCTCCTGCAGCATGGCCGAGTCCAGCATGCGCTCCAGCGTGCTGCGGTACTGCAGCGAGATCAGCGCCGCCATCCAGCCGTTTTTCTCCTCTGCAGACTTGGCGGCGAACACGACGCTGTTCCCGTCTTTCAGGATGATCTCGAAGGCGTGTCGGTACTCGCCCTCTTTGTCGTCCTTATCGTTGATCTGGACTTTACGCATGAAGAACTTCTCTTTGAGCCGGTACTCTGCGGTGGAGCCGGCGCCCGGCAGCCGCGGCGGGCCGTGGTTGGACTTACAGCAGATCATGAGGCCATCGAAAAGAAAAATGTGGCGCTCGTGTTTGGCGCCGACCCGGGTCAGCGTTCCCTCCATGATGAACTCGTTACAACACTGGCCGATGTCCTTCCCCTCCCAGCCATCGATGTTCTTCTGGATCTCGTTCATCTTCTTGATCGCCAGGTGCTTCCCCTTCATCTGATGGCTGTAGAAGCGACACGCCGACTCGCTGCAAACCACAGAGGAAACAAGAGACAGGTGAGTTCATCAGGACGCTGTCACTTTAAGACCAGACCTGTTAGAGACAGGCGAGTTCACCAGGACACTGTCACTTTAAGACCAGACCTGTTAGAGACAGGTGAGTTCACCAGGACACTGTCACNGTGGTTGGACTTACAGCAGATCATGAGGCCATCGAAAAGAAAAATGTGGCGCTCGTGTTTGGCGCCGACCCGGGTCAGCGTTCCCTCCATGATGAACTCGTTACAACACTGGCCGATGTCCTTCCCCTCCCAGCCATCGATGTTCTTCTGGATCTCGTTCATCTTCTTGATCGCCAGGTGCTTCCCCTTCATCTGATGGCTGTAGAAGCGACACGCCGACTCGCTGCAAACCACAGAGGAAACAAGAGACAGGTGAGTTCATCAGGACGCTGTCACTTTAAGATCAGACCTGTTAGAGACAGGTGAGCTCACCAGGACACTGTCACTTTAAGACCAGACCTGCTAGAGAGGTGAGTTCACAAGGACACTGTCACTTTAAGACCAGATCTGTTAGAGACAGGTGAGTTCACCAGGACACTGTCACTTTAAGACCAGACCTGCTCATCAGGATGCTGTCACTTTAAGACCAGACCTGTTAGAGACAGGTGAATTCACCAGGACACTGTCACTTTAAGACCAGACCTGTTAGAGACAGGTGAGCTCACCAGGACACTGTCACTTTAAGACCAGATCTGTTAGAGACAGGTGAGCTCACCAGGACACTGTCACTTTAAGACCAGACCTGCTCATCAGGATGCTGTCGCTTTAAGACCACAGACCTAGTCAACCAGGTTTGAGCCTGATCAGCAGAAACCTGGACAGTGGTCTTAGAGGACCCTGAACCTGGTCTTCAAGGACCTTGAAACTGGTCTGAGGAGACCCTGATCCATGGTTTGAGCTGGATCTGGATCTGGACCTGGTCCTCTGGGTCTTTGTGTTCTCTGGGTTTGACCTGATACTGGACTGACAGGCGTCTCCTTTGGTGCCTGTCAGTCAGCGCTGAGGGCAGGAATCTTCCTGTGGTTCCAGCTCCTGTTCTGATGTTAGAGGAAACTTCTCTGCTCTGATCAGAAGGATCAACACTAAACACTAAGTTAGTTTTTAATAATTCAGATTATAATTCAGTTATTATTGATCTGTGATCAGAAACACGTCGTCCCGTCGTCACACGGCGTCAGACCCGTTCAGTTTTCACCATCGTTCACAGCTCGCCGTGGATCCTCTGTGTTAGTCTGCGTTTTCATTGGGTTGGTGTTTACGTTTTCACCATGTGACTACAGAGTGAGTTCTGATTGGACGTCACGATCGGGGTCTGTACAAACCAGCGGGGGCTCCAACAGGAAGTTACGTCACAACAGGAAGACGCCAACCTCAGCTCGGACAAACGGTCGGACTGTCAAACAAAGATATGATGATGTCATCATCATTGCCGTGACATCATTATCATCATCACAGACGCTCAGCTCAGGTGAGAGCTAAGGTGCTGATGCTAAACGCTTTTATTTTATACTAACGATATAAATAAACTATTTTTTAAAGGGAAGCTACTGAAAAACAACTTAACCTAAAGGAGCCAATGAAAATCTCTGATTATGAAAAAAAAAACAATTAAATCAAATTACATCATAAGCTGCTGAGAATAAAATTCAAATAACTAACTAAAAAAAACACAAACAAATCTATAACAGCAGAATAATACCAACGATTTAGAGTCACAGTGTATATAAACAAAAGTCATAGAGTGTATAAACACAAACAGACCTCTATAACAGCAGAACGAGACTAAAAATAGTCATAGTGTATATAAACACAAGCCTTATAGTGTATATAAACAAGTGTTATAGTGTCTATGAACACAAGTGTTACAGTGTCTATAAACACAAGTGTTATAGTGTATATAAACAAGTGTTATAGTGTCTATAAACACAAGTGTTATAGTGTATATAAACAAGTGTTATAGTGTATTTAAACACAAACATACAACTATAACAGCAGAAATTGAATAATGATATAGAGTCATAGTGTATATAAACACAAGGGTTATAGTGTATATAAACACAAGTGTTATATTGTATATAAACAAGTGTTATAGTGTATTTAAACACAAACATACAACTATAACAGCAGAAATTGAATAATGATATAGAGTCATAGTGTATATAAACACAAGGGTTATAGTGTATATAAACACAAGGGTTATAGTGTATATAAACACAAACAAGTGTTATAGTGTATATAAACACAAGTGTTTTAGTGTATATAAACACAAGTGTTATATTGTATATAAACAAGTGTTATATTGTATATAAACAAGTGTTATAGTGTATATAAACAAGTGTTATAGTGTATATAAACACAAGTGTTATAGTGCATATAAACACTAGTGTAAAAGTGTATATAAACCCAAGTGTTATAGTGTATATAAACACAAGAGTTATAGCGTATTCAAACACAAACATACAACTATAACAGCAGAAATTGACTAATGATATAGATTCATAGTGTATATAAACACAAGAGTTAGTGTATATAAACACAAGTGTTATAGTGTATTTAAACACAAACATACATCTATAACAGCAGAAATGGACTAATGATATAGAGTCATAGTGCATATAAACACAAAAACACATCTATAAAGGCAGAATAAGCCAAGTGAAGTAGAGTCATAGTGTATACAAACAAGAGTCAGTGTATATAAACAAACAAACATCTAAAGCAGCAGATTTAGACTAAAAATAATCAGTGTAAACACAAACATCTATTTAATGATAAGGAGTCATAGTGTATATAAGCATAACCACACATCTATAACTGCAAATTTACACTAATGATATAGATTCATAGTGGAGCTAAACACAAACAGACATTATATAACAGCAAAATTAGACTTATTATAGATTCATAATGTTTATAAACACAAAAAAACATCTATAATAGTTGAATTAGACTAATTATATTGAGTCATAAGGTGCATACACACAAACATATATCTATAAGAGCTAATCATATAGAGTTGTAGTGTATATAACAGAAGAACTCTATAGCTTGGATGATGCTCAGATGTCTGATTGTCTTTGAATGCATCATAAACTGACCTGAATCGTTCAGTGTGATAGAAAAATTGTCTACTGTTCCTTTAAGAGGCAGCTGAGCTAATCAGTTTTAACATAAACCCCTGAGGTATGTGAACACACTGAGTTTCACAACAACACACAAACACGCACACACACGCGCACACACACACACACACAGAGCTTCATCAGAACCTCCACCTGAACACACACACACACACACAGCCTGTTATCCACCTGCCGATCATCCAGCGTCTCCTCTCGTCTCCTCGTTTTCTGTCTCAGGTGATAAATCAGATTAAAACGTGAATTTTAAAGTCGCAGCAGAACTTTCCCTCACCGACTTCTTTCTCACAGAGAACAATGAGCCGCAGTGAAGCTCCGCCCACATCATGACATCACTTCCCTCCAACAACAGGATTCTGACCAACGACCCAACCTGTGACTGACCCCCCCCCCCCATCTATTTATGTCCAGAGGGAAACAGGGAGGATGGGAGGAGCCCAGACCACTGAGTGTGTGAGTGAGGCTGTTATTGTGAACACACACACACACACACACACACACACACACNCCTGCCGATCATCCAGCGTCTCCTCTCGTCTCCTCGTTTTCTGTCTCAGGTGATGAATCAGATTAAAACGTGAATTTTAAAGTCGCAGCAGAACTTTCCCTCACCGACTTCTTTCTCACAGAGAACAATGAGCCGCAGTGAAGCTCCGCCCACATCATGACATCACTTCCCTCCAACAACAGGATTCTGACCAACGACCCAACCTGTGACTGACCCCCCCCCCCATCTATTTATGTCCAGAGGGAAACAGGGAGGATGGGAGGAGCCCAGACCACTGAGTGTGTGAGTGAGGCTGTTATTGTGAACACACACACACACACACACACACACACACACACACACACACACACACTATTATTTTCTGCTCTGATCACATGACCTCCTTCAGCAGCTGCTGAGCCTGTTAGCTTAGCTTAGCATACAAACATTTACCTGTTTGTTCCTGGTGTTTTCAGCATTAGACAGGTGCTGAAATCTGATTGGTTGATGAGTTGGCTGAAGCTCTGACTCACCTGGTCATACCTGTGGGTCTGTGGTGATTTACAAGTGTGTGTTTTTATGTGAGCAGGTGTTTGTAAAGGTGTTTTGTGAGACTGTTATTTTACTACAGGTGTGTAAATCACCTAAACTGATGTATCTACAGGTGTGTGTGTATCCAGGTGTGTGTGCAGGTACCTGAGCCTCCTCTTGGCCAGGCTCCGTGAGCAGATCCTCTCCATGCTGCTCTGCAGGTTGAGCAGCGCCGTGATGGCCTGTTTCACACACTCTTTATCCTCCTCATCCTCACTCTTCTCCTCCAGTTGCTACGGAAACAAAACACCATCAGGACCACGACGCTCAGGTGAGTCAACACCAGAGGGCCCCTGCAGGTGAGGGCCCCCTACAGGTGAACAAGTCACACCACAGCTGCAAACCAGGCTGACAGGTGGAGTGCTGCTGTTATAGAGGTGTAGGAAAGGTGTGGTTCAGGTGTAGTGTGGTAGCGGTAAAGTGCAGTTGAGGTGTGTTAAAGGTGTAGTGCAGGTGTAGTAAGGTTTTTTTTTTCTCACCTCAAGGATCTCAAGCAGTGGCGGTGGTAGTTTAGGTGTGATACAGGTGTGATAAAGGTGTGATTACAGTGGATTGCAGGTGTGGTTCAGGTGTAGTTCAGGTGTTATAAGGTGGATTGTATAATACAGGTGTAGAACAGGTGTTATATAGTTGTATTACAGGTGTGATTAAGGTGGATTGCAGGTGTGATAAAGGTGTAGTTGAGGTGTGTTAAAGGTGTAGTGCAGGTGTGGTTCAGGTGTAGTTCAGGTGTGATAAAGGTGTAGTTCAGGTGTTATAAAGTTGTATTACAGGTGTTATAAAGGTGTGATACAGGCGTATTACAGGTGTGATAAAGGTGTAGTGCAGGTGTGGTAAAGGTGTAGTGCAGGTGTGGTAAAGGTGTAGTGCAGGTGTGGTTCAGATGTATTACAGGTGTTATACAGGTGGATTGCAGGTGTTATACAGGTGTAGTACAGGTGTGATACATGTGTAGTTCAGGTATTATAAAGGTGTAGTTCAGGTGTGGTTCAGGTGTAGTTCAGGTGTGATTTAGGTGTTCTACAGGTGTGATTAAGGTGGATTGTATAATACAAGTGTTTTAAAGGTGTAATACAGGTGTGATAAAGGTGTAGTTCAGGTGTGATTGATCTGTATTACAGGTGTGATACAGGTGTAGTTCAGGTGTTTTAAAGGTGTATTACAGGTGTGCTAAAGGTGCAGTGCAGGTGTGGTAAAGGTGTATTACAGGTGTGCTAAAGGTGCAGTGCAGGTGTGGTAAAGGTGTATTACAGGTGTGATAAAGGTGTATTACAGGTGTGGTAAAGGTGTATTACAGGTGTATTTCAGGTGTTATTTTCTCACCTTGAGGATCTCGAACAGGTGCAGGCAGTGGTACACAGGTGTGAGCAGCAGTCTGGGCAGGACGTACTGAACAGCTTCTTTAAAACCTTCACAGATGGACTGAAGACAAATTTGATCTCAGGTGAGTCGGGTCAAACACACCTGTCACCTCACCCAGGTGAGCTTGGAACAAAACTGAAGCTGAGGTCAAAAGGGAAGTTTATATAGTTCACTGTCTCACCTGGAGGTGAAAGGCAGCACCTGGTTTGGACACCTGACCCAGGAAGTGTTCATGGAAACCTGGGCGAAGGATGTCCTGAGTGTAGGTCTCATAGGGGTCAAAGGCCAACTCCTGTCAATCAATACATCAGCCAATCAGATCACAGACAGGTGAATAGGGACAGGTAACTATAATCAGGCAACAACAATCAGGTAACAGCAGACAGGTAAACACAAACAGGTAAAAAACAAAAATGTTAACACAAAGAGGTCAATACAGGCAGACAACAACAGGTAAACACAATCAGATTAAAGTAAACAGGTGAACAGGTGAACTCACCTCAGCAAGGTCCTCGAAGCAGCTCCCGACCAGAGGGTGAGGACTGGACTCATCCGTCATTTCCACCGTGTCCTCGATCAAACCAAACAACTTCACCGTCACCTCATGGATGTCAACGATTTTACTGAACACGCTCTCCACGTCCTGTCAGACAGAAACAATCAATCACAGAGAGATGTCAACGATTTTACTGAACACGCTCTCCACGTCCTGTCAGACAGAAACAATCAATCACAGAGAGATAATGACGATTTAACTGAACACGCTCTCCACGTCCTGTCAGACAGAAACAATCAACGACAGAGAGATGTCAACAATTTTACTGAACACGCTCTCCACGTCCTGTCAGACATAAACAATCAATCACAGAGAGATGTCAACGATTTTACTGAACACGCTCTCCACGTCCTGTCAGACAGAAACAATCAACCACAGAGAGATGTCAACGATTTTACTGAACACACTCTCCACGTCCTGTCAGACAGAAACAGTCAGTCACAGAGAGATGTCAACAATTTTACTGAACACACTCTCCACGCCCTGTCAGACAGAAACAATCAATCACAGAGAGATGTCAACGATTTTACTGAACACACTCTCCACATCCTGTCAGACAGAAACAATCAACCACAGAGAGATGTCAGCGATTTAACTGAACACGCTCTCCACGTCCTGTCAGACATAAACAATCAATCACAGAGAGATGTCATCGATTTTACTGAACACGCTCTCCACATCCTGTCAGACAGAAACAATCAACCACAGAGAGATGTAAACGATTTTACTGAACACGCTCTCCACGTCCTTTCAGACAGAAACAATCAACCACAGAGAGATGTCAACGATTTTACTGAACACACTCTCCACGACCTTTCAGACAGAAACAATCAATCACAGAGAGATGTCAACCATTTTACTGAACACGCCCTCCACGTCCTGTCAGACAGAAACAATCAACCACAGAGAGATGTCAACCATTTTACTGAACACGCTCTCCACGTCCTGTCAGACAGAAACAATCAACCACAGAGAAAAAGATAATTTTACTGAACACGCTCTCCACGTCCTGTCAGACAGAAACAATCAACCACAGAGAAAAAGATAATTTTACTGAACACGCTCTCCACATCCTTTCAGACAGAAACAATCAATCACAGAGAGATGTCAACAATTTTACTGAACACGCCCTCCACGTCCTGTCAGACAGAAACAATCAACCACAGAGAGATGTCAACGATTTTACTGAACACGCTCTCCACGTCCTGTCAGACAGAAACAATCAACCACAGAGAAAAAGATAATTTTACTGAACACGCTCTCCACGTCCTGTCAGACAGAAACAATCAACCACAGAGAAAAAGATAATTTTACTGAACACGCTCTCCACATCCTGTCAGACAGAAACAATCAACCACAGAGAGATGTCAGCGATTTTACTGAACACGCTCTCCAAGTCCTGTCAGACAGAAACAATCAACCACAGAGAGATGTCAACGATTTTACTGAACACGCTCTCCACGTCCTGTCAGACAGAAACAATCAACCACAGAGTGATGTCAATTATTTTACTATAAAAAAGTCCTGCACCATGTTGTTTAGCGGTCATGTGACCATGTGACCTGTGTGAGCAGGTGAGCCCTGACAGGTGAGCGTGGTACCTACGTGCTGGGAGAAGAGCATGGGGCTGGAGGTGAAGGGCTCTCTGAACACCTTGATGAGCAGGTTGAGTTGTCTCAGGTAAGTGCGTCCGTCTGACATGAAGCTCTTCACCAGCTCGTGGTAACTCTGCTCCTCATTGGCCGACGGCTCCTCGTCCATCAGGGGAAACCCACCAATGTCCTCCTCGTCCTGGTGGAACATGTCCATCAGCACCTGGCACAGGTGAGACACACAGGTGAGACACACACAGGTGAGACACACACAGGTGAGACACACACAGGTGAGACACAAGGGTGAGACACACACAGGTGAGACACAAGGGTGAGACACACACAGGTGAGACACAAGGGTGAGACACACACAGGTGAGACACAAGGGTGAGACACACACAGGTGAGACACAAGGGTGAGACACACACAGGTGAGACACATGGGTGAGACACAAACACACAGGTGAGACATTCACACAGGTGAGACAAACAGGTGAGCACATTCACACAGGTGAGACACATTCACACAGTTGAGACACAGGTGAGACACACACACACAGTTGAGACACAGGTGAGGCACACACAGGTGAGACACACACAGTTGAGACACAAACACACAGGTGAGACACAGGTGAGACATGAACACACAGGTGAGACACACAGGTGAGACAAACAGGTGAGACACATTCACACAGGTGAGACACACACAGTTGAGACACAGGTGAGACATGAACACAGGTGAGACACATTCACAGGTGAGACATGAACACAGGTGAGACACACACAGGTGAGACACACACAGGTGAGACACACACAGTTGAGACACAAACACACAGGTGAGACACAGGTGAGACACACAGGTGAGACACAGGTGAGAAACATACAGGTGAGACACACACAGGTGAGACACACACAGGTGAGACATGAACACACAGGTGAGACACACAGGTGAGACACAGGTGAGAAACATACAGGTGAGACACACACAGGTGAGACACAGGTGAGACACATACGCACAGGTGAGACACACACAGGTGAGACACACACAGGTGAGACAGGTGAGAAACATACAGGTGAGACACACACAGGTGAGACATGAACACACAGGTGAGACACACACAGGTTAGACAGGTGAAATATCATCATAGATGTACCGTTCTTGTTGTGTATATGTTGTGTCAGTGTTGTGTAGTATTGGTTGTGTATTACTGTTGTGTTGATGGTGTGTAGTATATGTTGTGTAGAAGTTGTGTAATTATGTGTTGTACTAGTTGTGTATATGTTGTGTTTACATTTTTTGCAGATGTGTAAATGTTGTGTAGAGGCTTTGTTTAGTTTTGGTTGTGTATTACTGTTGTGTAGATATTGAGTAGTACCAGTTGTGTATTTGTTGTGTAGTACTGGTTGTGTATTTGTTGTGTAGTACTGGTTGTGTATTTGTTGTGTACCTTGTCGGCGCACATGGCCACGGTGATGTCCTGCTGGGAGATCTCGTAGTGTCGGATGTTCCTGACGTAGTTCCCGGCCAGTTTTAGGATGTCAGCAGAGATGTACTCCAGCACAGCCACCATGTAGACGGACACCTGGTGGTCGATCTTATAACCAAGGACCTCCTGGNGTATATGTTGTGTCAGTGTTGTGTAGTATTGGTTGTGTATTACTGTTGTGTTGATGGTGTGTAGTATATGTTGTGTAGAAGTTGTGTAATTATGTGTTGTACTAGTTGTGTATATGTTGTGTTTACATTTTGTGCAGATGTGTAAATGTTGTGTAGAGGCTTTGTTTAGTTTTGGTTGTGTATTACTGTTGTGTAGATATTGAGTAGTACCAGTTGTGTATTTGTTGTGTAGTACTGGTTGTGTATTTGTTGTGTAGTACTGGTTGTGTATTTGTTGTGTACCTTGTCGGCGCACATGGCCACGGTGATGTCCTGCTGGGAGATCTCGTAGTGTCGGATGTTCCTGACGTAGTTCCCGGCCAGTTTTAGGATGTCAGCAGAGATGTACTCCAGCACAGCCACCATGTAGACGGACACCTGGTGGTCGATCTTATAACCAAGGACCTCCTGGCAAAGCATCATGGGAAAGCTGTCAGACACTGTGTGTGCGTGATAAATGATGATGATGAAGATGACGGATTTAGTTGTAAATGTTGGTGCAGGTGTAGGTGCAGGTGCAGGTGCAGGTGTATGTGCAGGTGCAGGTGCAGGTGTAGGTGCAGGTGCAGGTGTAGGTGTAGGTGTAGGTGTGAGACCTTGAGCAGGGGGTGGATCTTGTCCACGGGCAGAGCCAGCGGATTCCTCCTCTTCCTCTTCTCGATGGCGGCCTGAGCGTCAGCGATCGCCCACTTATCGATGGGATGAGGGAAACTCTTCTGGACCCGCTCCTGGACCAGAAAGGGGGACAGTTAGGACCAGAACCAGAACAGACCCACCTGAAACAAGAACTGGACTATGGTGACCTGAGGGGTCCTTCATATCTGAACTGATCTGGTCTAAGGGTCAGAACTTTGGTCTGGTCTAAGGTCTAGTTCATAGAGTTGGTCAATTATCGGGTCTAAGGTCTGGCCTGTAAATCTGGTCCCAGATCTTGTCTGTAGGTCTGGTCTGTAGATCCAGTTTAAGACCTGGTCTTGGATCTGGTCTTGGATCTGGTCAGGGTAACAGGTCTTTGTTGATCACACAGCAGCGTTCACCTGTGCTCTGCTCTGATTGGTCGGATCTTACACTCAGCGAATCATTCATTTCAGCCAACCAGCTGCTACCTGGCTGTGACATCACACCTGACAGGCTGGAGTCCAGAGTGAAACACCTGGATGCAGTTTTTACACCTGGGGAGGAGCAGGTGTGAGTCTGTGACTGTTCTGCTGATTCAAGGTCACATGAAGAAAACCAAGGTCACAGAATCTGGATCTGATTCAGAGGGTGAAATCCTCAGGTAAAGGTCTCTTTGATTCTGCAGTTTAAACACCTGCTGGTGCACCTTACTCCCTATAAGTGACTGTGATTGGCTGAGGATGATCATGTGACCCTGGGGAGTGACTGTGATTGGCTGAGGACGATCCCCTGGCTGCCTCTGGTCATGTGACCCGCTCTGATTGGTCGTTAGCTGCAGGTGTTGGTCTAAGTGTGATCAACTGACCCAACACGACACCAAACATGAACACACACACACACCATCTGAGGAGCAGCAAAGGGTCAGAGGTCAGGTGATATCAGGGGTCAGGTCAGGTAAGGTCAAAGGTCAGGGGTCACAGTGTAAAACACCAGCAGTGTGATGTTTTATCACAGCACCTGGTTATCTCACTGCAGCCTCCATCAGCTGAAACAAGAAGACAACCAATCACATTCGAGCCTCATGATGATGTCATCAGTTTGTGAAAACTTGGTAGATCTGTAGTAAACTACAAGTTCCTGATGTTTCTACTGATCCGGGAAAATTTCTCAGTCTGTAACGGACCAGTCTACCTGGCGTACTGTTTCCCACAATGCACGGCGCTAATGCTGTTTGTCAATGCAGGAGCATCAGGTTTATGTGAATTACTGACACCTACTGGAATAAATCAGAACAACAAACATGTGAAAGTCTGTGACATAGAAGTGAAGAGACAGGAAAGAAACAGCTGTAAATCTGAGGAGTTTACTTCTACCAAACTCATAAAAGCCAAAATAAATCACTTAGTTTTTTCAACTGACAGCCTATATTGGTAACATGGACGCAGTTTTTTCCATCAGCTGTGAAAAAAAAGTCAGTTAGGTTCAAGATTTATTTCCAATACACGATAACTTTTAGTGTAAGATTAGAAATCAAATATGGTGTAATACACTTCCAAACCTTTATGAATTCATAAAACCAGACTCTGAAATCTCTCCCTGACTTTGTTTTTTCTAAATAAATTTAAAATGATCCTTGAACAACTGGAAATAATGAAAAGAGCAAAAAAAAAAACTCAAAAAACATTTACAACTACATTTGCAACTTTCATTTATTCACTTTTCTATGTATTTTATTAACTTTTAATTTGACTTATCTAATTTTTTTATCCTGTAACTTCACCACTGATTGATGTAGTGAATTAATGACTGAAATACTTTAATACTCATGATTTATTTTCTCTATTTATGATTAAGTTAGACATTTAAAAACACACACACACACAGTTTAAACATAAGCAGATAGGTGTGTGTGTATCCACTGTGCCTGTCTGTTGCTTTGGGATGAGGTAATATCTGTGTGTGTGTGTGTGTGTGTGTTACCTCCACGTCCTGCACGCTGCGTGGTTGAGCCTGACACAACATGCTGAGTAGAAGCAGGATCAGCTCTTCGATGTACTGCAGCGCCTCCTGCTGAGACACCAGGTTAGGATGCACCTGGTTCAGTACCTGACACACACACACACACACACACACACACACACACATTAAATAAGTGTCATTTAAACTGTTTATTTTTGTTTGTTTTTTGATGTTATATTAATTGGTATTTGATTGGTCGGAGACAGAACCACAGGTGTGATGTCATGGATGACACGGACAGGTGTTCCAGGTAAATCATGGAGTGTGTCAGGTTGTAGCCGCGCTCAAAGGTCAGACTTCATGATCCTGACACAGAGGACGCAGGAAGGGGCGGAGCTTAACACTCCCACTGACAGAGAGCTTACCTGGATGCAGGTACGCTGTGTTTGACATCAAAACTCACCTGCATGTTTCTGTTTGACCAACAACAAAATGACTCCACCCAACACACTCACACACACACACACACACACACACACACACACTCACACTCATACACACACTCTCAGGTAAACCCTGCTGTTGTCTGATCTTTTAACTAAAGACACTCACGACAGGTGAGAGGCTTGTGTGTGTGTGTGAGAATAAATGCAACCACAGAACAGTAAGAATGTCAAACACACACACACACACAGCAGTGTTATCCTCTCGCTCTGCTTTGACTCTGGAGGTTTCTGACGGTGCAGAGAGAAGAATAAGTTTCTGAAAGTTTGACTGAAACCAGACGCTTCAGTTTCTCACTGCGAATAAAAACAACAACAAACAGATTTATCTTTACGAGGTGGACGAATTCATTTCTCTGCACCTTTCATCGGAAGTGTGCTCTCCCTGCATTAAAGTGTGCTCTACCTGCATTAAAGTGTGCTCTCCCTGCATTAAAGTGTGCTCTCCCTGCATTAAAGTGTGCTCTCCCTGCATTAAAGTGTGCTCTACCTGCATTAAAGTGTGCTCTACCTGCAATAAAGTGTGCTCTCCCTGCATTAAAGTGTGCTCTACCTGCAATAAAGTGTGCTCTCTCCCTGCATTTAAGTGTGCACTCCCGGCATTTAAGTGTGCTCTCCTGCAAAGTGTGCTCTCCCTGCAATAAAGTGTGCTCTCCTGCAAAGTGTGAACTCCCTGCATTAAAATGGTCTCCCTGCATTAAAGTGTGCTCTCCCTGCAATAAAGTGTGCTCTCCCTGCATTTAAGTGTGCTCTCCCTGCATTTAAGTGTGCTCTCCCTGCATTAAAGTGTGCTATACCTGCATTAAAGTGTGCTCTCCCTGCATTTAATTGTGCTCTACCTGCACTAAACTGTGCTCTCCCTGCATTTAAGTGTGCTTTTCCTGCATTAAAGTGTGCTCTCCCTGGGTGAAAGTGTGTTCTCCCTGCATTAAAGTGTGCTCTCTATGCATTAAAGTGTGCTCTCCCTGCATTAAAGTGTGCTCTCCCTGCATTAAAGTGTGCTCTCCCTGCATTAAAGTGTGCTCTCCCTGCATTAAAGTGTGCTCTCCCTGCATTAAAGTGTGCTCTCCCTGCATTAAAGTGTGCTCTCCCTGCATTAAAGTGTGCTCTCCCTGCATTAAAGTGTGCTCTTCCTGCATTAAAGTGTGCTCTCCCGGCATTAAAGTGTGCTCTCCCTGCATTAAAGTGTGCTCTCCCTGCATTAAAGTGTGCTCTCCCTGCATTAAAGTGTGCTCTCCCTGCATTAAAGTGAGCTCTCCCTGCATTAAAGTGTGCTCTCCCTGCATTAAAGTGTGCTCTCCCTGCATTAAAGTGTGCTTCCCCTGTATTTAAGTGTGCTTTCCCTGCATTAAAGTGTGCTCTCCCTGCATTGAATAGTGCTTCCCCTGCATTAAAGTGTGCTCTCCCTGCATTAAAGTGTGCTCTCCCTGTATAAAAGTGTGCTCTCCCTGCATAAAAGTGTGCTTCCCCTGCATTAAAGTGTGCTCTCCCTACATTAAAGTGAGCTCTCCCTGCATTGAAGTGTGCTCTCCCTGCGTTAAAGTGTGCTTTCCCTGAGTAAAGATGAACCCTCTTTTATTACAGGTGTGCTCCTCCCCATGAAGGTGTGCTCTCCCTGGGTGACGTTGTGTGAATAATGCTTCACTTGCTGAAGATTTTACCCATAATGCACTGGGGAATGTTTGTGTTTCTCATTAGACCCCTCCCACAGTTTACACTCTATCACTTGTTCATAATAATTCTTAGGATCAAGTGACATCATCAACCTCAGCCCCTGATGTCACAAATGAGTTCATCATCAGGTTTCAGTCACATGACATGATCCTACACACACACACACACACACACACACACACACACACACTGAGGTGATGGAGCAGCAGAATGTTCTGATCCTCATCTTCATCCTCATCACTGTTCTCTTGTTAATGGAAAAGAGTGTGTGTGTGTGTGTGTGTGTGTGTGTGTGTGTGTGTTACAAAATGTTGATTCGCGTGCATGTGTCTACCTTCTCCAGCGCGGGCACGAGCAGGCCTCTCCACTTGTGCGCGTTCTCGTCGCAGAAGAAGTCGTACTGCAGCGGCGCCGCCTGCATGTTGCCGCTGCCGCTGCCGCTGCCGCTGCTGCTGTGCGGACCGTGTGAGCGCGTCAGCGGTTTACATGGAGGCTGACAGCCCGGGCCGGAGTCCAGCGGTCGGGGCAGAGACGTGAGAAACTCCGGCGGGGGCGGGCCGCTCCACCAGAACAGCCGCTGTCCCCGCGCTCATCCTCCGCCGCCTGCGGCCAGATGTTCCGCAGC
The DNA here is from genome assembly GCA_008086565.1 of Thalassoma bifasciatum. NCBI lineage: Eukaryota > Metazoa > Chordata > Actinopteri > Labriformes > Labridae > Thalassoma > Thalassoma bifasciatum. Next base: position 23,807 of record RPOG01004373.1, on the reverse strand, counting down.
TAACGCTTAGCTCCCGGCTAACAGCTAATCGGTGGTTCCGTTTACCGCATGCTGACCGTTATCCGGCCCATGCCAACAGAACCGGGACACGCACCGGGACCCCGCCGCTGCTCCGCTCCGCCTGCAGCCGCCCGTTAGTGCGCTGTGCCGCCGTTAGTGCGAGCAGGGTCCGTTAATGAGGCGCTGATTAGCAGCTGCTCGGTGACTGAGCGCGGTCTGACGCTGACTCTTTCCCGGAGAATCGCTCCGGCTCCGCGTCCCGCTGAGTGTCCGCTGCTCCGGCTCTGCTCCCCGGCCTCTCGCTCTCAGCTGCCCGGCTCCGGCCTCCTGACGGGCGGACAGTCGCGGAGCTGACGCCGCTCTCTGGTGCTCGGTTCACGGTTGTTGTGACTCCGGTGTGTGGTACCGTAGGCTGACACTGAGCATGCGCAAGGAGTGCAGGCTCTGACGTACATGGGCGGGGCTTCTGCGCACGGTGACCTCTGCTGCCCCCGCGGCAGCCTGCGGTACTGCAGCTTTAAAATAATAATGGGTCAAAAAGAGGGTCTGAAAACTTATTTTTAAAAAGCTCTGAGAGAAGAATTATGTTATCTAACAGATTTCAGTAGTTGACCAACCTTTTTAAAGTTTTTAGGTTCATTATTTTTTAGTATTTTTAATTTGAGCACCCAAAAATGTCAGGTGGTGCAACCAAATATATGAAAATATATTTTTATGTTCCTGTTATTTTTTCTGTGTGAAATTATTGGCAAGTATCTCTCAAGTGTCTGTAGTGACTCATACATTTTCATTTTGTGTGTTTCATTTCTTTTATTTGTGAATAAGATAAATAATTTGATGTTAAAATAACATTTCACATTATTACATTGGTTGTTCCACCTGACATGGAAATTGTTCCAGTCACCAATGAAGTGAAAAAACCTTTTTTATCAGTATTTCAGAGAAATCTACAAACTTTTCCACTTGGTCACAAATGTCATTTGGGCTCCTCTGGCTGATGCAGTTTCCTGTTTCCTGTTTTAAAACCTTTGAATCCTTGAAGCCCTTTTTGAGTCACTATATTTTAATAAGAGGAGTCACTAACCTAACTCAAACTGATTTAGCCATCTCTACCACTTGGTAGAAGTATGGGTGGATATTGAGCCTCAAAATTTTTATTATTTATTTTGCACAAGCACATTAAAGTTGTTGCTATGACATAGTGAAGGCATAAAAATGTGCCTTTATTTTGCACTTTGTTCTTTCAGGGGTTTTTTTCCCATGCAAAATGAATGTTTTGCACCGTAGCATTCAATCACTTGTAAAAATTAATGTTAGAATTATTTGTTATCACACTTCAGTCAAGATTAAAGTTTAAAATTGAAGTTTTTACTTCTTAAAAAAAATAAAATTGCTGAATATTTTCTGGCATACTTACAGAAATCAAAACTGGTCATTGCCCTGGATATTTATGAGTAATCAATTTGTATGAAATTTCATACGCTTACCTCTAAGTGATATTTCAGCCATTGGAAAGAGGTCGATATTATAAAACCAAAAAGGTTCGTTTAAAATAAATAAATGAATAAAATAATTAAACACCCCAGATTTCATTTTAACTTTATTATGTTCATATATATGAAACATACATATATATATTAACTTATAAAACACTGCAGCAGAGAGAGGAGAGAGTCAGTCTGGGGATGTTTATAATGTTTATTTACAGCTGAACATCAGCAGACTGAACATACTGCAAACGTCCAGCAGGGGGCAGCACAGGGCTTCAGAGGGTTTCAGACATCACAGGCATATAAAGGTCTTAGGTTATAGTAATACTGCACAAGAGGGTATCAGGACGCAGTATAATATGAGAGGGTACTACATGTGTGTGTGTGTGTGTGTGAGGGGGGGGGTAAACAGGCTGCAGGTGTTTACAGCGCTACGTCGCATTTTTAAGGTACAGATGGGATTCAGGACGGTGTGGATTAGGAATTTGATTTAAAAAAATCTCAGGGGAAACTGAGGTTTGAGAGACTTATTTTCTTTTTAAATAAATAAATAAATCAGTTTGTGATTATCCAGGATGAAGAGTTTAAGGGTCTAAGAAAAACTAAGTACAAACAGAGCAGCAGAATCAGTTTGGAAGAGTCCAAGAAAATACGAGGGAGTATCAGAACGAACAAAAGGGGGTATCATGAGTAACAGAGGGGTATCATGAGTAACAGAGGGGTATCGTGACTAACAGAGGGGTATCATGACTGACAGAGGGGTATCATGAGTAACAGAGGGGTATCGTGACTAACAGAGGGGTATCGTGACTAACAGAGGGGTATCATGACTAACAGAGGGGTATCATGACTAACAGAGGGGTATCAGGAGTAACAGGGGTTAATTGTGGGCAGGTGACAAAGCTCCAGTTCAGACCTCTTGAGGGAAACAGAGAGTGGGTGGGATGACATTAAGGTAATGGAGGGTATCAGGCGGTAAAGATTATCACAGGGATAATGGCAACAAGGAAAACTGGAGAAACTGAGGCACCAAAGATCACAGAGGAAGACAGTAAAGAGTTAAAGTGAAGAAGAAACTGAGAAGTTTCAATAAAGCAGCAATTGCAAGTTGGTATCTGAGAGAGGGTTTCTGGGTTTTAACCATGATGGTGTCAGAGACGCGTGACCGGGTGTCAGAGGGTATTTAAGACAAACGACAGGGTATAAAGACACATGACCGGGTATCAGAGGGTATTAAAGACACATGACCGGGTATCAGAGGGTATTAAAGACAAATGACCAGGTATAGAGACACATGACAGGGTATTAAGACACATGACCGGGTGTCAGAGGGTATTAAAGACACATGACCGGGTATCAGAGGGTATTAAAAATACATGACCTGGTATTAAAGACACATGACCGGGTACTAGAGGGTATTAAAGACACATGACCGGGTATCAGAGGGTATTAAAGACAAATGACCAGGTTTCAGAGGGTATTAAAGACACATGACCGGGTACTAGAGGGTATTAAAGACACATGACCGGGTATCAGAGGGTATTAAAGACAAATGACCAGGTATGAGAGGGTATTAAAGACACATGACCGGGGATCAGAGGGTATTAAAGACACATGACCAGGTATGAGAGGGTATTAAAGACACATGACCGGGTATCAGAGGGTATTAAAGACACATGACCGGGTATCAGAGGGTATTAAAGACAAATGACCAGGTATAGAGACACATGACCGGGTATTGAAGACACATGACCGGGTACTAGAGGGTATTAAAGACACATGACCGGGTATCAGAGGGTATTAAAGACACATGACCGGGTACTAGAGGGTATTAAAGACACATGACCGGGTATCAGAGGGTATTAAAGACAAATGACCAGGTATAGAGACACATGACAGGGTATTAAGACACATGACCAGGTTTCAGAGGGTATTAAAGACACATGACCGGGTATGAGAGGGTATTAAAAATACATGACCTGGTATTGAAGACACATGACTGGGTATCAGAGGGTATTAAAGACAAATGACAGGGTATAAAGACACATGACCAGGTATTAAGATACATGACCGGGTATCAGAGGGTATTAAGACACATGACCGGGTACTAGAGGGTATTGAAGACACATGACCGGGTATCTGAGGGTATTAAAGACACATGACCGGGTATCAGAGGGTATTAAAGACACATGACAGGGTATCTGAGGGTATTAAGACACATGACTGGGTATTGAAGACACATGACTGGGTATCTGAGGGTATTAAAGACACATGACCGGGTATCAGAGGGTATTAAAGACACATGACCGGGTATTAAGACACATGACCGAGTATTAAGACACATGACCGGGTATCAGAGGGTATTAAAGACACATGACTGGGTATTGAAGACACATGACTGGGTATCTGAGGGTATTAAAGACACATGACCGGGTATCAGAGGGTATTAAAGACACATGACCGGGTACTAGAGGGTATTAAAGACACATGACCGGGTATCCGAGGGTATTAAAGATACATCATAGGGAAAACCAGAGGTCATCAAAGGGAGTTTTTCCAAACCTTGAGGACTTAAACTGACACATCATAAAGCACCAAAGCGCAGCATTATTCATGAACACCTACATCAGTTTACAGACTTCCATCACCTGTCCACACCTGTAAAGAAGAGAGAACATGCTACACTGGTCTCAGATCAGCTCCAGTGAATTTCCGTGGTGAGAGAAAAGTGACATCACATGTTCTCAGTCTGTGGCTCAGCGCGCAGGCTGATGGCTGAATTTATATTTAACATGACACCGACTCAGGTCCATCACATGATCCATACAGGTAAAAAAACACCCTATATACACACCTGTGTGTGAGTGCTGAGTGTGTGAGAGTGCTGAGTGTGTGTGAGAGCTGAGTGTGTGAGAGCAGAGTGTGTGAGAGCTGAGTGTGTGAGAGATGTGTGTGCAAGGGTTGAGTGTGAGAGCACAGTGTGTGTGAGTGCTAATTGTGTGAAAACTGAGTTTGTGTGAGAGCTGAGTGTGTGAGAGCAGAGTGTGTGAGAGCTGAGTGTGTGTGAGTGCCGAGTGTGTGAGAGCTGAGTGTGTGAGTGCTGAGTGTGTGAGTGCAAAGTGTGTGAGAGCTGAGTGTGTGAGAGATGTGTGTGTGAGAGCTGAGTGTGTGAGAGATGTGTGTGCAAGGGTTGAGTGTGAGAGCACAGTGTGTGTGAGTGCTAATTGTGTGAAAACTGAGTTTGTGTGAGAGCTGAGTGTGTGAGAGCAGAGTGTGTGAGAGCTGAGTGTGTGAGAGCAGAGTGTGTGAGAGCACTCACACACTCTCTACACACACACACACACACAAACTCTACATACACACTCTCGACTCAGTGTGAGAGCAAAGTGTGTGAGAGCTGAGTGTGTGAGAGATGTGTGTGTGTGTGTGTGTTTGAGATGTATGTGTGAGAGCTGAGTGTGTGAGAGCAAAGTGTGTGAGAGCTGAGTGTATGAGTGCAAAGTGTGTGAGAGCTGAGTGTATGAGTGCAAAGTGTGTGAGAGCTGAGTGTGTGAGAGATGTGTGTGTGTGTGTGTGTGTGAGATGTATGTGTGAGAGCAGAGTGTGTGAGAGCAAAGTGTGTGAGAGCTGAGAGTGTAATATGTCTGATCCAAACCTTCAGCATAAATTTAAACATATTTTACGTCATATTGATTCTGCTTTGCTCTGATTGGTTCTTAGTGTGTTTTTGATTTTGTTTGCTGTTGGTTTGGATCAGGTAAATTAGAAGTTTGTGTCTGTTCAGTTGAGTTTTATCTCAGTCTGAGGTCATTTCTTCTTCTTCTTCTTCAGGTCGTGACCTCGTTGACCTCCAGGGTCCAGCAGCTTCAGTTCATGATGAAGATTCAGACTTTAGGAGGATTCCACTGTTCTCAGTTTGACTCAGACACAACTGATGTGTGTGTGTGTGTGTGTGTGTGTGTGTCTGCTGTAACAATGATACATCATGAACAAACAGCAGGGGGCGCTGTAACGTCTGTAATACAAACACTGTGCTTCAGATTAAAGGTGCGATTCGTTGAACATGTTTCATAAGCAGATCCACTCAGAGGCTGAAGCCCCGCCCCCAGTCTGACCTGGGTCAGGTGATCCAGGTGAACCAGGTGAACCAGGGTCAGGTGATCCAGGGTCAGGTGATCCAGGTGATCCAGGGTCAGGTGATCCAGGTGATCCAGGGTCAGGTGATCCAGGTGATCCAGGTCATCCAGGGTCAGGTGATCCAGGTGATCCAGGGTCAGGTGATCCAGGGTCAGGTGATCCAGGTGAACAAGGAGAACTAGGATCAGACCAGGTGGCGTTGGCATCAGAGCTCCCTCTGGCTCCTCCCCCTCCTTCTGATTGGCTGCTCAGACGGAGGACTCGCGGGCGGTTTTGGACCTGAGAGCTCCGGCCCGGCTCAGGAAGGGGTAGGTGGTCCCGAGGCAGCCGGCCGCCACCGTCAGACCCAGACTGGCCCAGGCGCAGCAGATGGACCAGCCGTACCCGTGATCCACGTCCACCGGCAGACCGTAGATGAAGGGCGGGTTCCTGGAGAGGTCATAGGTCACACTGGCTGCGTACGTACACAGAGAGATGGTGCAGAAGATCCCTGAGAAAACAAGAGATCAGAAAACCTGAAACCAGATCAGAAAACCTGAATCTAGATCAGAAAACCTGAATCTAGATCAGAAAACCTGAATCCAGATCAGAAAACCTGAATCCAGATCATTATCCTGTATCCAGATCAACATCCTAAATCCAGATCACCAACCCAAATCTAGATTAACATCCTGAATCCAGATCAGACACCTGAATCATGATCAACATCCTGAATCCAGATCAACATCCTAAATCCAGATCAACCTCCTGAATCCAGATCAACATCCTGAATCTAGATCAACATCCTGAATCCAGATCAACATCCTGAATCCAGATCAACATCCTAAATCTAGATCAACCTCCTGAATCTAGATCAACATCCTGAATCCAGATCAACATCCTGAATCCAGATCAACATCCTAAATCTAGATCAACCTCCTGAATCCAGATCAACATCCTGAATCTAGATCAACATCCTGAATCTAGATCAACATCCTGAATCCAGATCAACATTCCAATTCTAGATCAGACAGATGAAACCAATCAATATGCTGAATCCAGTTCAGACACCTGGAATCCAGATCAAAATCCTGAATCAGCTGGCACCTCAATTCCATATCGACATCCTGAAACCAGATCACATTTCTTGTTTCTGCTATTTAATCAAGTTTTGATGTTTGATCTGGATTCAAATGTTTGGTCTGGATAGTGGTGTCTGGATTCCCCAGATCTAACACCTGAATCCAGACCAGACACATAAATCTAGATCAGACATGTCACTCTAGACCATCAGCCAGATTTGAAATCAGACACTTGAATCTACTAGTATAGACTTAAGTGTAGATGTTGGACTTTAGGTCTAGTCTGTGGTTTTGACTCCATTCAACACACTCCAAGTCCACTCACACCGAGTCCACTCACACCGAGTCCACACACACCGAGTCCACTCACACCGAGTCCACACACACCGAGTCCACATTCTCCCACACACACCGAGTCCACACACACCAAGTCCACACACTGGCTCAGGTGTAAGAGGGTGTGTGTGGCTCAGGTGTGTGTGGTTCAGGTGTGTGGTTCAGGTGTGTGTGGTTCAGGTGTGTGTGGCTCAGGTGTGTGAGGTTCAGGTGTGTGTGGCTCAGGTGTGTGTGGCTCAGGTGTGTGTGGTTCAGGTGTGTGTGGCTCAGGTGTGTGTGGCTCAGGTGTGTGTGGCTCAGGTGTGTGTGGCTCAGGTGTGTGTGGCTCAGGTGTGTTACCTGCCATGAGGAAGAGCAGACCTGACACGTGCTGCGTCAGACTTTCCTCCCAGAAGAAACCCACCGACGCCACGATGCTGCCGCACAGCAGAACAGCCGCCGCCATGCCCAGGAAGCCCGCTGTGATGCGCCTCAGATCTACACACACACACACACACACACACACACACACACACACACACACACACACACACACACACACACACAGAGTGTAACATTTATTTAATCTGTCTCTGGTATTTTTTCCATTAGCCTTTAGCATTTAGCTTCTCGCTGAGCTATATGTGAGGAGGTAAACACTGAAAACGTTGCCATGGTAACAACCTCCTGGTTACTGTCCCTTAGCACTGTTACATAACACCATCTCTGTGTTTCCATAGCAACCAGTCATGAGTGATAGAGAGAGAGAGGGACGGCCAAACACACACACTCCCGTCATCTTCTCTCTCTATGTGTGTGTGTGTGTGTGTGTGTGTGTGTGTGTGTGTGTGTGTGTGTGTGTGTGTGTGTGTGCGCTCACGCAGCAGGTGCCACTCGTCCTGTTGGATGGTCCTGGTCAGGTTCAAAGGGATGTTCCTCAATCTGATTGGCTGAGAGAAATGATACTTGACAGCTGTACAGCGGTCAGCGATACCTGGGGGGGGGGCAGGTGAGACAAATGATGCTTTAATAAAATACCTAATTCTTATTTCCAGATAATAACAGCACAGCAGGAGTGGAAAAAAAAGACAGATTTACACACAAAAAACCCAGAATTTACAGCAGATTAAAACAAACAGAGTTAACTGTGCCCAGAACACCAGAGTGTGAGGTGAGGTTGAATCATTTAGGAGTAAAATATAACTGTACAGTTTGTTTAATGTCTGTAAACCAGTGTTGGCGTTATGTGCAGTGTTTTTGTGTGCAGTTTGATTAACTCCAGTGTTATCAAGTGCAGTATGTATATGTGAGTGTTTGTGTATTTGTGTGCAGTTTGGTTATGTACCATGTACATGTAAAATCTGATTATGTACAGTGTTGTCATGAACATTGTTTACCTGTATAATGAGCTTTTTGTACATCATGTTCATTCACAGGGTGTTAATACGTCTTGTTTGTTTGTTTACAGTGTGAAAATGTGCAGTTTGTTTTCGTTCAGTTTCTGAGGCATTAGTTTGTTGTGTGTTATATTTCAGTATGGTCATGTGCAGTGTGGTTATCTGCAGTGTGAAAGTGTGCAGTGTGGTATTTTTGCAGTGTGCTTATTTGCAGTGTATGTATGCACAGTGTTTTTTAAGTGCAGTGTGTTTAAGTGTGGTGTGTTTTTTTTGTATTTTTTGTGCAGTGTGTTCATGTGCAGTGTATGCACAGTGTTTTTTAAGTGCAACTTGTTTTTATTTGCAGTGTGTTTACATACTATGTGTTTCTGTGCAGTATTGTCATGAACATTGTTTACCTGTATAATGAGCTTTTTGTACATCATGTTCATTCACAGGGTGTTAATACGTCTTGTTTGTGTTTACAGTGTGAAAGTGTGCAGTGTGTTTATTTGCAGTGTGTTTATGTACAGTGCGTATATGTGCAGTGTGTGTATTTACAGTGTGTTTCCATACTATGTGTTTCTGTGCAGTGTGTATATGTGCAGTGTGTTTTTATTTGCAGTGTGTATATGTGCAGTGTGTTTATTTGCAGTGTGTTTTGTGCAGTGTTTTTAAGTGCAGTGTGTTAACATACTATGGGTTTCTGTGCAGTGTTTCTGTGCAGTGTGCATATGTGCAGTGTGTATATGTGCAGTGTGTTTATTTGCAGTGTGTTTCTGTGCAGTGTTTTTTAAGTGCAACGTGTTTTTATTTGCAGTGTTTACATACTATGTGTTTCTGCGCAGTGTAGTCATGAACATTGTTTACCTGTATAATGAGCTTTATGTACATCATGTTCATTCACAGGGTGTTAATACGCCTAGTTTTTGTTTACAGTGTGAAAGTGTGCAGTGTGTTTTTTGCAGTGTGATTATTTGCAGTGTGTGTATGCACTGTGTTTTTAAAGTGCAGTGTGTTTTTTCCTTTTTTTGCAGTGTTTTTAAGTGTGGTGTAATTTTTTTTATTTTTTGTGCAGTGTTTTTAAGTTTGTTTATGTACAGTGCATATATGTGCAGTGCGTATATATGTACAGTGTGTATATTTGCAGTGTGTTTATGTACAGTGCATATATATGTGCAGTGTGTATATATGCATTGTGTTTATTTGCAGTGTGTGTATGCACAGTGTTTTTAAGTGCAGTGTGTTTTTTCTTTTTCTTTTTTGCAGTGTGTTTTAGTGTGGGGCGTATTTTTGTATTTTTTTGTGCAGTGTATATGTGCAGTGTGTACATGTGCAGTGTATGCACAGTGTTTTTTAAGTGCAATGTTTTTTTATTTGCAGTGTGTTTACATACTATGTGTTTCTGTACAGTGTAGTCATGAACATTGTTTACCTGTATAATGAGCTTTTTGTACATCATGTTCATTGACAGGGTGTTAATACGTCTTGTTTGTTTGTTTACAGTGTGAAAGTGTGCAGTGTGGTTTTTTTGTTTTGTGTTTTAATATGGTGTGTATTTTTGTATTTTTTTGTGCAGTGTATATGTGCAGTGTTTTTTAAGTGCAGTGAGTTTTCTCCTTTTTTTTTTGCTGTGTTTTTTAGTGTGGTGTTTATTTTTGTATTTTTTGTGCAGTGTATATGTGCAGTGTGTTTATGTGCAGTGTATGCACAGTGTTTTCTAGGTGCAACGTGTTTTTATTTGCAGTGTGTTTACATACTATTTGTTTCTGTGCAGTGTGTATATGTACAGTGTTGTCATGAACATTGTTTACCTGTATAACGAGCTTTTTGTACATCATGTTCATTCACAGGGTGTTAATACGTCTAGTTTTTGTTTACAGTGTGAAAGTGTGCAGTGTGTTTTTTGCAGTGTGCTTATTTGCAGTGTGTGTATGCACTGTGTTTTTAAAGTGCAGTGTGTTTTTTCCTTTTTTTGCAGTGTTTTTAAGTGTGGTGTATATTTTTTTATTTTTTGTGCAGTGTTTTTAAGTTTGTTTATGTACAGTGCATATATGTGCAGTGCGTATATATGTACAGTGTGTATATTTGCAGTGTGTTTATGTACAGTGCGTATATATGTGCAGTGTGTATATATGCAGTGTGTTTATTTGCAGTGTGTGTATGCACAGTGTTTTTAAGTGCAGTGTGTTTTTTCTTTTTCTTTTTTTGCAGTGTGTTTTAGTGTGGGGTGTATTTTTGTATTTTTTTGTGCAGTGTATATGTGCAGTGTGTTTCTGTGCAGTGTGTATATGTGCAGTGTGTATACGTGCAGTGTATGCACAGTGTTTTTTAAGTGCAATGTTTTTTTATTTGCAGTGTGTTTATGTACAGTGTGTATAAGTGCAGTGTGTTTATGTACAGTGTGTTTATGTGCAGTGCGTATATGTGCAGTGTGTTTATGTACAGTGTGTTTATGTGCAGTGCGTATATGTGCAGTGTGTTTATTTACAGTGTGTGTTTACATACTATGTGTTTCTGTGCGGTGTGTATATGTGCAGTGTGTTTTTATTCGCAGTGTGTATATGTGCAGTGTGTATATGTGCAGTGTGTTTTTATTTGCAGTGTGTATATGTGCAGTGTGTATATGTGCAGTGTGTTTCTGTGCAGTGTGTATATGTGCAGTGTATGCACAGTGTTTTTTAAGTGCAATGTTTTTTTATTTGCAGTGTGTTTACATACTATGTGTTTCTGTGCAGTGTAGTCATGAACATTGTTTACCTGTATAATGAGCTTTTTGTACATCATGTTCATTGACGGGGTGTTAATACGTCTTGTTTGTTTACAGTGTGAAAGTGTGCAGTGTGGTTTTTTAGTGTTGTGTTTTAATATGGTGTGTATTTTTGTATTTTTTGTGCAGTGTATATGTGCAGTGTTTTTTAAGTGCAGTGAGTTTTCTCCTTTTTTTTTTTTGCAGTGTTTTTTAGTGTGGTGTTTATTTTTGTATTTTTTTGTGCAGTGTGTTTAAAGTGTTTCTTTGAGTCTTTGTGTGTGAGTTTGTTTGTGCATCCTTGTGTGTGTGTGTCCAAATGTATGTGTGTGGGTGAATTTGTGTGTAGTGTTTCCAAGCGTGTGTCCTTGTGTATAGTCTGTGTGTGTGATTGTATATCTGTGTGTGTGTGTGTGTCCTCCCAGTTTTTTTTGTGTCCCACACACACACACAAACACACACACACATGGAGCCACCTACTCGAACAGCTACAGGCCCAGGTCGGGGACCTTCATCGTGAAGGAGGTGTCCGGCCTCACCCACCTCTTGTCGCCGGACGGCGTGAGCCAGAGGTCCTAGGGGTAGGGGTCTTAGCGGGAGGTCAAGAGGTCGTCGAGGAGGAGGGACGACGGGTGTACGACCGGCTTCATCAGCGCCACGTCCCGCTGCCGAGCCCCGCCGCTGCCGGTGTCCACCAGCGGCAGGTGGTAGATGGGCATCTCCCGGTTCTTCTGGTCGTTGGAGTCCGGTCCGGTCCGGTCGCAGTTGTCCTTGTGCCGGCGGGTGTCGGTCTCGTACCAGTGGTCGCTGGAGATGGCGGTGACCAGAAGCAGCAGCGACAGCACGCTGAGAGCCAGGCTCACCGCGGACACCGTCACCGTCAGCGGCCGGGCCCGCTCCATGGGGCGCGGGGCATGGACGGAGCAGGTCCCGGTGCCGGTGCCGGTGCCGGTGCCGGTCCCGGTGGTGTTCGGGGTTCCGCCGCTGGTTCCGTTACTGCTCATCTTGCGCTGCCATCCCCGCGACCGTCAGCCGTTCCCCGGTTGCTCCTGAGCGTGTTGTCATGCCGACTGACGGACGGACCGTTAGAGCCGCG
>RPOG01004372.1:3879-45749 GCA_008086565.1 Thalassoma bifasciatum | reverse complement strand
TCGTGGCAGACAGATCGCTCCTGCACCGACCAACTTTGATTTAATTTAAAAGACTCTTTAAAGCCAACTATCTTTGCTGTTAACTTCTTTTTGGTTTAAAAAGGACTTTTAACTTCTTTAGGAATCATGAAGGAGCATTTTAGGGCTGTATTTTGTCTTCATTCAGTCTGGTTCTGTGCCGTCAGGTTTAAATGTCATTGAAAACCCGTCGCTTTAACGATCACATGATCACGATGTTTGAAATTGCGGCTTCGATCAAAAAACGATAAATCGTTGAGCCCTTGTGGAAAGAGCAACAGTTCGATGTGTAGACAATACATCCTATTTTTGACAGTAACATAAGCAGAAGTAAGGTTACACCATCTCTGATTTAAAAATAGCATTAGGACTTTATTTAAACATTAATCTCAGAACATATGGACGAGATTTCAGCGTTTATCTTTTAATGTTATGACTTTAATTCAATGTTGGCTTCGTAACATTATGAATAACTTTCTAAAACTACTTTACAGGTAAAGTTTGGGATGGTACACTCAAGTTTTAGTGTGTGTGTGTGTGTGTGTGTGTGTGTGTGTGTGTGTGTGTGTGTGTGTGTGTCCCCTTCAGCTCCAATAGAAGCACAGCTCTCATTACGGTCAACAAGTGAGATCTGCAGAGAGAAAGAGCCGAGTGTTTCTGTAATTCACAGTTTTAATCAGCACAATCAGTCTTCAGCCCTGTCCCCGCTCTGCACACACACACACACACACACACACACACACACACACACGCACACACACACACACACACACACACACACTCCTGCTGGAACATTTATTTGCGGTACTTGACTCTCTCCTCCAGATGAGCGCAGCTACAAGCGGGCTAATAAAGCGGCTAATAGTCTGGTTGTCGGCTGGGATTGATTTGTCTGTTTCAACACTGATAACACGAGCAATCATCTGTGTGTGTGAAGGCCGCACACACACACTGTAACCACTGACATTTGACAGCCGTGTGTGTGTGTGTGCGTGTGTAGAGATGAGCAGACTTCCTCGACAAACTTGTGTTGACAGGAAGGACAAATGAAGGTTCTGCAGCTTTTTGTTTACGCCCAAACACTCAGAGAGTTAGTGACAGAGACGAGGGAGGAAACACGAGCTGTTTATTCACGTATGTCTTACTTTATGTGTGTGTGTGTGTGTGTGTGTGTGTGTGTGTGTGTGTGAGGGGATAAAGAACGTCCCACACAGCTCCTCAGATTAAGTCTCCTAAAATGATGTTTTTATCAGAGAAGTTTGCTTTGCCAAACAGGCAGATTATGTTTTTCTGGCGCCGCTCGCTCACAGGTTTTTCTGCCTGTTTGTAAAACACAAACAAGAGTGTGATTCACAAAGTGGGCGGGGGGAGATTTATGCCCCTTCATTAGACGTTTTCTGCTGGATTCTGTCCTTGAAATGATTCCTCACCTGTCCAGAAAGACTCGTCATGATGCTGCGAGAGCTTCACGGACTTTTTAACCCTGAAAATCAAACAGTCAAAGTCACGAAAGGAGCTTTAAATGAAACAGGAATATGTGTTTAACTGTCAGAGGTTCAGAACAAAAGGCAAAAACCTCAATTAAAAAAGTTGTTGAGCGCTTTAAGAATGAGCAGGAAAAGAAAATGAATCATGACAGAGACACAAAGCATCAGAACATTTATGGAAACCGGGTTTTCTTCCAGAGAAATGAAGTCAAAGAAAATCAAGATGAACTTTTTTTTTCAGCCTCCAAAGAAGAATCAAAAACTGGGACTGGAAAATCTGACACCACAGAATTATCGTGACATTCTAGAAATCCAAAACAGCCGTCTATAACTTTGGTAACATTCTAGAATTCTGACACAGTTCCTCAATTCTGATGTCATCCTGGAATTCCTGTGACGTTCCGGAATTTTGTCCCAGAAACCTGTTGACGTTCTCAAATTTTGGTGACATCAGAGAACTTTGGCGACATTCTAGGATTCTGGGGTCGTTGTAGTGTTGCGACACTATTCTAGAACAACATGCAACATTCTAGAAATCGAAAACAGCCGTCTATAACTTTGGTAACATTCTAGAATTCTGACACAGTTTCTCAATTCTGATGTCATCCTGGAATTCCTGTGACGTTCCGGAATGTTGGCGACATTCCAGAATCTGAGAAATGTCCCGGAAACCTGGCGTCATTCGCTGATTTTTGGTGACATCAGAGACACGACCAGACGAGACAATGAACGAGCAATGTACCAAGGTCAGAAGGTCATATAGACAGAGAACCAATCAGACACAGGTGTGACACATGAACTCAACTGAGACGAAAACATGGAACACGGATAAAATGAAACACAAGGGAAACAAGAAAAACCAAGAAATACTTGTAAACAAAAACCAAAAACAAAGCCAGGAAACACAGAAACAAAGACAAATCAGGATCCTGACGAGAGAATCATGGACGAATTTTCGTCTCTTATGAACTTTTCGAATAATTTCATTCATTTCTATTTCTAATTTTCTAAGCTCCACCCGGTGGCAGCTTGTTGCAGCAGCGTTGCATTGCTGCTGTGAGTGTGAATTTCTTCTCGTGGGATGAATAAAGTATCTTATCTTTGTCAGGAAAAGTTTACTGAGCAGCAGTTAGTGATGCTGGAGTAACTTCTTATCCAGGTGGTGCAGTAAAAAACAGACGTTAAAAAGAGTAAACAGGCTAACGGTTTCCCTCTGTTTCCAGTCTTTGTGCTAAGCTAAGCTAAGCTAAGCTAAGCTACACACGTCCATCTTTTCTCTGTCATTGATGTTTAAATGTTGTCGTTTTCTGATCGATCGTCTCGTTTCTGTGTTTTAACAAACTCTTTTCAGACTCTTCTTCCTCTGACAAACGCAGCTTTAAAAGATGTTTCCATTAATGAGAGATGTGCTCGTCCTTATTATTCCTCTCTCTCTCTCTCTCTCTCTCTCTCTCTCTCTCTTTCTTCCTCTCTCTATTGCCTCTTTTCTCGCTCTCTCGCTTCTTCTTTAAAGCTTATCTGAGCCTGACAGGTACTTCCACAGCCCGGCTTCAAATTGTTACGCTTCTCTATCGAATATAATCAATCACGCCGCGGTGTTCGCACAAAGCTCACACACACACACACACACACACACACACACACACACACTGCTGTGCTGGAGGATGTGCCAAAAGGTGAAAATGCTGCTTTTTAAAAATTGTATTTAATAAACAGACTTCAACAGCTTCTTCTTCTTTTTCTTCTGCGTCTCATTTAAACAAACTGACCTGTGAGGACTTTTATTTTGAAAATCCAGGTTAATTAAGAGCAGAGGAAAAGTTGAAGAAGAGGAAACAAAGAGCTTAAAAGGCTCAATGAGGCTCTGGATCCAGATTAACCCTGTAAATCCTTCATTACCCCGCTTTAACATCAGGAGCAGACTTCAAGGTGTGCGTCTGACTTCAAAGGTTAACCTTGAGAGCGGCGAGGGCGAGCGAGGGCGAGCGAGGGAGAGCGAGGGAGAGCGAGGATGACGACAGATGAAGAGCAAACAGGAAACACCTGAGCGCGGCGAGGAAACCTCTTTAAAGACAGAGACAGACAGAAAACAGGTGTGTGAAGCTGCTTTTGTCAAACTACGTTTTTCCTTTTGTTCCTTTGAGCTGATGTGAAACAGAAACATGAAACAAAAACTCAAACAAAAACCAGAGAGTAACTGTAGTTTATTCAAACACACCTGTAATCCATAATCCATAATCAGAAACACTCTGGGTTTCTACAGGAAGTGACTCATCTCAGGTTAATCATCAAACCTCTTTAAAACTAAACTTTAAACTTTTAAACCTCCTCCTCACTGTGTCTGATTTCATCAGGGTCGTTAAGACATTTATGAACAAACAGCTTCATAATCTCATGACATAAATGATGAAATAATCTCACAAAATTAGAGATTAAGAATAAAGTCAAATGAAGGTGTCATGCAGAGGGAAAAGAGATGAAATAAAGTCAAAATGTTTTGAGATTAAATATGAAATAAAGTGGGGATTTTATGAGATTAGAAATGAAATGATGTCTAATGTTACAAGATTACATAAAGTGGAAATGTTACGAGATAAGGGATGAAATAATGAATAATGTCACAAGGCTAGAGATAAAATACGGTGGAAATGTTATGAATCCAGGGATAAAATAATGTCTTGTTATGACTAGAAATTAAGTGGCAATAATCTTGCGGGATTAGAGATTAAGAATAAAGTCAAATGAAGGTGTCATGCAAAGGTAGAAGAGATGAAAAAGTCAAAATGTTTTGAGATTGAATGTGAAATAAAGTGGTGACTTCATGAGATTAGTAATGAAATAATGTCAGATGTTAGGAGATTAGAGATTACATAAAGTGGAAATGTTACAAGATAAAGGATAAAATAAAGTAGAAGTGTGACAAAATTAGAGCCGAAATAATGTCTCATGTCAAGAGATTAGAGACTAAATAGGGTGGAAATGTTAAGAATTTAGAGATAAAATAATGTGTAATTTTACTACATTACAAATGAAGTAAAATGGAAATAATCTTAAGAGATTAGAAGTTAAATAAAGTGAAAATCTTATTAAAGTAAAGATGAAACAATGTCTTATGTACACAGATTAATTTATGTCATGAAATTAAAGGGGTAATAATGTCTAATTTTACGAGATTAGAGATAAAATACGGTGGAAATGTTTTGAATCCAGGGATAAAATAATGTCTTGTTATGACTAGAAATTAAGTGGAAATAATCTTGCGAGATTAGAAGTTAAATAAAGTGGAAATAATCTTGTTAAAGTAAAGATGAAATAATGTCTAATGTACACAGATTAGAGAGGAAATCATTTATGTCACGAAATTAAAGGGGTAATGTCTAATTTTACGAGATTAGAGATACCATTTGTCTATTGTTACGTATTTAGAGATGAAATAAAGTGAAAGTTTTAAGAGATTAGAGATGAAATAATTTTGACGAAATTAGAGATGAAATAAAGTGGAACTGTTACAAGATTAGTGATAAAATAAAGTCAAATGCTACGAGAGTAGAGATGAGTAAAGACTAAATGACATGAAAGTGTCTCAAAATTATGGATGAAATAATTTTACAAGATTAGAGATGAAATAATCTCTAATGTTACAAGATTAAAGATGAAATAAAGTGGAAATGTTACAAGATTGGTGATTAGACAATGTCTAAAGCTACGAGATAACATCAAGTGGGAATCCAATGGGATTAGAGATTGGAATAAAATCGAAACAAAATAGAAATGTTATGAGATAAAGGAGATGATCCAAAATGTAAAGGAATTGAATTGATACAATAAAATCTAACGCCATGAATTTAAAGAGGAAATGATGTCAAATGTTAGAAGATTAGAGATGAAATAATCTCTAAAGTTACCAGATTAGAGATGAAAAAGTGTCAAAATGTTACGAGATCGATGAAATGATGTGATACGAGATGAGATAATGAAAACAATGTTGACAAAGTTGTAATGTTATGGGATAAACATAGAAATAAAGTGATTCTTTTTTTAGATTAAAGCTGAAATTATGTCGTCGTGTTTGAACATTTTGAAATTGCAGTTTCTGACGCAGGATGGAGATAAAGTCCTGATGTGAGCTCAGGAGGAGGAAACGCCGTTAACGCCGTGAGAGCGGCGTCAGACTGACAGACGACAGATCTGACTTCCTGTTTCCTCGACTCTTCATAAGCGTCTAAAAGCTTCTCGCTCTAACGGGGAAAGAGAGGCTCGCCGCTATTAGAGCAGTTGCTAGGAGACAGATTCATCCTCTTTTCATAGGAAAGAGAAGATAAAGTCACATTAACCCAGATGGCACAACAATTATTCTCCCAGGATGATGTGGAGGAAAGTTTTATCCTTCGACGAGCTCCACGCACAAACATAAACAGCACGTTCAGAAACGTTGGAGTAAAATGTGATAAATGAAGCTTTAAAGAGGAGAGAAGAGTCTGTGTTTGTGATTAAAGAGTGAGTTTACAGCTGTGTGTCAGGATGTGTTCATGGGTTATTTATCTCGGTGAAAACCCAGAGTCCAGCGCTCGGTCATCGAGAAACACTCTCCGCAGGAAGTCACACTTTCCGACTTCCACGGCGACACTTCACACCGACGTCTCTCAGCCCATTTCTCTGCTTTCATTCCAGGAAATACGGGAGTGAAGAGTTCATTCAGACATGAAGAGCCGGGCTAACAGCTCTCCACATGAGTCACAGCTCGGCCCTTTTCTCATTTCAACATTTCTCTTTGAATTTCTGAGCGAACGGAGCCAAATCCTAAATGCAGAGTCGTTTCACAAAGAGACGGATGTTTAAAGATCTCTGCCACTTTACAAACTCCGTCTCTCACACTTTTCTCTCCCTCCTTTAAAGTTATTTACATCAGTTTCTGCTCTCTCTGATCCAACAGGTCGCTCCTCGAAAGCTTCAAACACTTTCAGTAAACGTCTCCTTCCTCTTTTCTTTGTTACTCGGTGAAAACTGTCACCGTCTGACTTCTTTTGCTTCTTGTTGAATGTGTGAAGAGACATTTTCAGCTCAAGGAAACTCTTTATTTTCATGTTTTGATCCGACTGTAAACATATTTATTTCTGCTGCAAAGATCAGCTTTTTGAATGAGTGTGTATGTGGTTTCTGCTGCTTCTGTACAGCCTCTAGTGGACACTCGTGGAACTGCAGCTTCAAATAAAAAGGGCGTGTTTACACTGGCTTTTTTAATGTCGGGTACTCAAGTACAAAGGCTTTAGCTAAATAAAGATGCTTTATGAGATTAGAAATGAAATAATGTCTAATGTTAAGAGATTAGAGATGAAATAATCCACTTTATTTACATTTTACACAATTTCCCAACTTCAACCGAATCGGGTTTGTAGACAAAAACAAAGACAAAACATGAGCTTAAAGGAGCAAAATCTTTATTTTTTTCCCTCTCTCTGTTTTAGTAAACCTTAATTTCAGCCTCTGTCTGTCATTTCAGCTGCTGTCTCTTTAAGGCTCCTTTCTCCACAAACCCGCTCCACCCTGATTGGTCAATCCTCTGAAAGTCTTGGTGTTTGAGGGCCCGTCCCATGACATCATTTCAGCAGATCTTGTGGAGATCTTGTGTTTACATGCGAATATAAAGAGGTCTGAACATCCAGCGCTGTCTCTTTAAATCCACATTCCCAGTTTAGGAAAGCAGCATACCCCTCTTTAAAGTCTGTCAAACATCACATTTCCATCCCAAACATCAACATTGAGTTTCTCTGTCAGGATAATAAATATCGTTTTAGTGCTGCCATTGTCTCCCCGGGCCTGAGGCGCCTCCTGTTACAGAATAACAGAAACTTTTTTCATCATCTTAAATATTTACTTTGATTTTCACATGGCAGAAAAAAGCAGAGCGTCTAATCCACCCAGCAGATGGAGCTTGTTTGTTTGAGATCCGCCTGTCTGGCCAAAGGCTTCGATCAGTAATTACACATTTCTCTCATGTTATTCCTCTAACGTATCATTTGATGAAAACACATCATTTATATTCTAGTAAAAGTTGTATTTAGCCGGTGGCGCTGATGCCTGTGCTTATAGATAATTATATAAATGAATATTAATGTTGTTGTAAAGAAAGGTTGACTCAGATGAAAGATGTCTGTTAAGTAATACACAGGATTAAAATTAATCCAGACTGAAGGGCAAAACAAAGCAGAGCCAGACCAAACTCAGACAGCAGACGAGAACAAATCCTTCAAGTTTGTTCAGAGAAGAAAGAAACGTCACATGTGACACGCTTTAAAAGAAACTTATGAGTTAACGCTGACGAAAACGACTCAAATTCACCTGTGAGAGAAGATTTTAACCTGTTTCACTGTTTCTCTAAAACTTCTACATGTAAAAGTATGTTTTCAGGTGAGAAAATCCCAAAAACTGCAGTTCCCTGAGTGTCCACTAGAGTCTGTCTCCAGCAGTGAGTCAGTCCCATAGAGCTCCATGTTAAATAACCTGCAGTTCCCTGAGTGTCCACTAGAGTCTGTCTCCAGCAGTGAGTCAGTCCCATAGAGCTCCATGTTAAATAACCTGCAGTTCCCTGAGTGTCCACTAGAGTCTGTCTCCAGCAGTGAGTCAGTCCCATAGAGCTCCATGTTAAATAACCTGCAGTTCCCTGAGTGTCCACTGGGGTTTTCTGCTTGATGTAAAGTATTTTGGACTTTTTATCTCAAAAATTTGACTGAAAAAATGAAAAAAGTAAAAGTTATTCCAAAATGTTGCCCAGAAAAAGAGTCGGATTCTGGAAAGTTGCCGTGATAAAGAAAAGCATTTACAAATGAGAAGCTTTCCATAGCTTTTTCCAGATAAAGAGAAGCATTCTGGAATGTTTCCAGTATTAAAGGGAAATATCCGAGAATGTTGCCACAACTAAGGAAATGTTCAACATTCCAAAACGCTCTCTTTTGTCAAGGCGATATTCTGGAATATCTTCCCTCATTGGGGCAACAAACTGAAATGCTTCCTTTTTTGTGGGAAAGGTAAAAAAACTTATCCCCTTCATCTTGACAACATCCCAAAAAACTTCTTATCTGGGCAACATTCTGTAATGCTTTTCCTTATATGGACAACATTCCAGAAAACTTATCTTCATCTGGGCGACATTCCAGAATGCGTTCCCTTATATGGGCATCATTCCAGATAAATTCCCTTCATAAAGGCAACATTCTGAATTGTTTCCCCTTGTATGGGTAACATTCCAGAAAACTTCTTATCTCGGCGACATTCCAGAATGCTTTCCCTTACATGGGCAACATCCCAGATAAATTCCCTTCATCTGGGCGACACTCCAGAACACATCCTTTCATCTGGGCAACATTCCAGAATGCTTTCCCTTATATGGGCATTATTCCAGATAAATTCCCTTCATGTCGGCAACATTCCAGAATGCTTTCCTGTATATGAGCATAATTCCAGAAAACTGCCCTTCATCTGGGCAACATTCCAGAACACTTCCCTTCATCTGGGCAACACTCCAGAACACTTCCCTTCATCTGGGCAACACTCCAGAACACTTCCCTTCATCTGGGCAACATTCCAGAACACTCCTCTTCATCTGGGTGACATTCCAGAACACTTCCCTTATATGGACATCATTCCAGACAAATTCCCTCCATATAGGCAACATTCTGAAATGTTTCCCCTTATATAGGCAACATTCCAGAACACTTCCCTTCATCTGGGTGAAATTCCAGGATGCTTTCCCTTACATGGGCGACACTCCAGAAAACTTCCCTTCATCTGGGCGACATTCCAGATAAATTCCCGTTATTTGGGCAACATTCTGAAAAACCTCTGAAACGGCTCCATTGTTGCTAAGACAAAGTGAGTTTTTCCAGAGGTTCCATCTCTGGATCAGTATCAGGTGGAGGTGTCATTAAGAGCTCAGTCCTTTATTGTCACTAATTAGATCTCAAACATGTTTTTACTGTAACAAACATTTTCCTGTTTGTGTTTATAAATGAGGTTTTTTTTTCACTCGTGTTCTCTTTTCATTTCTTCTTCATCCTGGTCGTGTTTGTATATTTCCGAGCGTCTTATTTCACCAAGGTCTCATTTGATGCTGCTGTGTTTGGAGATGGCAGGCAGTGTGAGCGGAAAGGATTGAGTGGAAAAACAAGGTTTATTCATGCCAGCCCAGAATAAATAAATAACTGAATAAACTGAATTCATTCACTGCATCGGGAGACAAACGCAGGAGTCAATCAGAGCAGAGAAATAACAGACACAAACACAACAACCAGTCCATGTTTTCCCCTCATTTCACCTTTTTAACTGTCACCTGACCTCAGCAGCCAATCAGAGAGCGGCTCTGGAATCAGNACATTTTCCTGTGTTTGTGTTTATAAATGAGTTTTTTTTTCACTCGTGTTCTCTTTTCATTTCTTCTTCATCCTGGTCGTGTTTGTATATTTCCGAGCGTCTTATTTCACCAAGGTCTCATTTGATGCTGCTGTGTTTGGAGATGGCAGGCAGTGTGAGCGGAAAGGATTGAGTGGAAAAACAAGGTTTATTCATGCCAGCCCAGAATAAATAAATAACTGAATAAACTGAATTCATTCACTGCATCGGGAGACAAACGCAGGAGTCAATCAGAGCAGAGAAATAACAGACACAAACACAACAACCAGTCCATGTTTTCCCCTCATTTCACCTTTTTAACTGTCACCTGACCTCAGCAGCCAATCAGAGAGCGGCTCTGGAATCAGCCCAACTCCACACAGGTGTGACCTGCCCTCACCTGAGACCAACGAATCATGATTAACCAAACAAACTGATGATGGATGAGTTTTCTTATGAGGTGGAAACTGAAAAAGACTCATTTTCATCAAAACAGGAAAAAAAATGATGGAAAAAAAAACAAACAAAAAACTTTTTTTTTAAAAACATTTAGTAAAAAAGGTTTAAGTTCCACAAACAATATTTAATCCCATTATAATTTTTAACCTTATCCTATTGTTTTGATCCATTCACTTCCTTTAATCTCATTTATCTGCTTGAATCTCATTCTATTACATTATAGTCTTTATATTTTTATTATTTCATTCATTTGTTTTAATATCATACCATTGCTTGGATCTGATTGTATGTTTTCATTGTCTATAATTTCAACAATAAACTCTGTTTATATATTGTTGTAATGTTATTTCATTGTTTTGATCTCATTGTGTATTTTTATTATCATTCTTTTGTTTTAATTACAATTTATTTTATTGATGTCATTCTGTGTTTTTGATATTATTCTGTTGTTTTGACGTCTTTCAAACTCCTTGATTTCATTCTATTGGTTAGATTAAATCCAATGTTTTTATTTTTTCATTTTATTGTGTTGATATAATTCTTATGTTTTGATGTCATTTATTGTTTCAGTGATAAACTCTATTTTATTTGTTGTCATTCAATGTTTTTGAATTTTTTTTCTCCACTCAATTGTTTGATCTCCTTTTGTTTTGATGTCATTCTATTGTTTGATGTCCCAGTTAACTCTTGCTGCTCTGCTGATCTTTGTTCAGACTTTAATACTAAAGGTCATATTGGTCTAAAAGCTTTAAACTGTGAGTTTAGTAACAGATTTATTTCCTCTAAACGTCTGTTAAAGTCTGATGGAGGTCGAAGCGGCGTGAAGACGCTCGGTCACGTTAACAGACGTGTGAACTGGGTCTTTTCCTCGTTCTGTGTCTGTGACATTGAAGAAAAGTGGGTTTATAAAAAGCTGCTGACTCACTCACGTCAGTTTGAAACTCTCTGTCACATCGACGGCGTCTTTGTTTCTCTCTGATGTTTCTCCTTCATTGTTTTGGCGTTTGTTGCTGCTGGTTCTGCTTTTAAGAAACAGGGAACGCCCTCCTCCTCCTCCCTCACTGTTTCCTTTAAACACACACACAAATATTCACATCATCCATAGACATGCAACATGTTATTGTCGTCTTTAATCTGAATTTAATCTGAATTTAGTCTGAATTTAGTCTGAATATTCCTGCGTCTGTACGAGTCTGTGAACGAATGCAGGGTCAAACTGAGATCAGCTTCTGCTCCAGGAAAAGGAAAAGGCTGGTCTCACAGGTAAATGTGTGTGTGTGTGTGTGTGTGTGTGTGTGTGTGTGTGTGTGTGTGTGCGTATGTGTGTGTGTGTGTGTGCTCCTAATTGTAGTCAGTGGGGAGGTGGAGAGATGAAAGGAGAGTGCTGCTTCCAATTTCCTCCTCACGCAGGGATCTCGACATGACAGAACACAGAGTGTGTTCACATTCACACACACACACACACACACACACACACACTGGTCTGAAAGCGTCGCACACTTTCAGCCCAGTGAGTGTGTGTGTGTTTTGTTTGTTTCTGTGTTTTATTGGGAGCTGAAGGCTGAGCGCTGCCTGTGTTTACACACCGACGTGATCAAAGCTGCTTTGAATCAGGGGAGAGGAACAATTTGCCAACGAAGCTTCAGCCCGAGCAGAAAGAATATCTCCATCTCATGTTTGACTCAAATAAAAAAAAAAGTCTTTTTTTATTTCTGCAGAGAAACAGGGAGCAGAGCTGCACTCGCTGAGGACGGAGACAAACAGAAACATTCAGCTCATTTCAGCTGATGGAGTCAAAGAAACTCACTGCAAACAAAAACTCCTCAGGACAAACTTACAACAATCTCAACTAAAACTCAACCATTTACAAAAATAACCAAACTGTTATTATTTTTCCATATATTGCAATTATGATTTATAGTGCAATCATTTTGCTAAATTGAAGGTATGAGGCATGATTGTAAAGTTGTTCACACAACAAACAACAATAACACCTCTCAACATTTGGCCCTAAAAGACAACTTGGCGAAACTGGCAAATGGGTCAATGAGGTGACGTCCCCTTTTTTGTGTCTGAGTGTAATATTTCCTTCCATCATGAATTGAGTATTTCATCACATGTATTTCTTTATTCTATGAAACCTGTGTTATTTGAACACATCTTTAAACTATTAAAATATAACATGTTTTTTTGTGTTTTACTTTTATCCGGGAAACATTCCAGAAAGTTTCTCCTCATATGGGCAACATTCTGGATACTTTTCTTGTCTTTGCAACATTCTGGAATGCTTTTCTGTATCATGGCAACATTCCAGAATGCTTTCCCTTCATCTGGGAAACATTCCAGAATACTTCTCTTTATTTGGGGAACAATCTGGGATGCTACCTTTTTTGGCAATAATCCAGCATGTCTTCCTTTATCTGGGCAACAATCTTTTATGCTTATCTTTATCCAGGCAACATTTTGAATGAACTCCTTTCATTTTGGCAACATTCTGTAACATTCCAGAATACTTACTTTTATTCAGGAAACATTCCAGAAAGTTTCTCCTCATTTGGGCAACATTCTGGATGCTTTTCTTGTCTTTGCAACATTCTGGAATGCTTTCCCTTATATGGGTGACATTCCAGAATGCTTTCCCTTCATCATCACCCTCCTTTATCTGGGCAAACTTCTTCAATGCTTATCTTTATCTAGGCAACATTTTTGGAATAACTCCTTTCAATTTGGCAACATTCTGTAACATTCTGGAACACTTCCCTTCATCTGGGAAACATTCCGGAATGCTTCCCTTCATCTGGGGAACATTCTGGAATACTTCCTTTTTTGGCAATAATCCAGCATGTCTTCCTTTATCTGGGCAACAATCTTTAATGCTTATCTTTATCTGGGCAACATTTTGAATGAACTCCTTTCATTTTGGCAACATTCTGTAACATTCCAGAAAATCTGGAGAACAATCTGAAAAGCGTCCTTTTTTCCAAGCAATTTTCCTGAATGTCTTCCATTATCTGTGCCACAAACTTGAATGCTCGTCTTAATCAAGGCAACATTTTGGAATAAATCCTTTATCTGGGAAACATTCAGAATGCCTCTCTTTATTTGGGCAACAATCTGGATCAACTATTTTCATTTTGGCAACAGTTTGTACCATTCCAGAATACTTGCTTTTATCCGGGAAACATTCCAGAAAGTTTCTACTCATTTAGGCAACATTCTGGATACTTTTCTTGTCTTTGCAACATTCTGGAATGCTTTCCCTTCATCATCACCCCCCTTTATCTGGGCAAACTTCTTTAATGCTTATCTTTATCTAGGCAACATTTTTGGAATAACTCCTTTCAATTTGGCAACTTTCTGTAACATTCTGGAATGCTTCCCTTCATCTGGGAAACATTCTGGAATGCTGTCCTTCATCCCAGAAACATTCCAGAACGCTTCTCTTTATTTGGGGAACATTCTGAAATACTTCCTTTTTTGGCAATAATCCAGCATGTCTTCCTTTATCTGGGCAACAATCTTTAATGCTTATCTTTATCTAGGCAACATTTTGAATGAACATCCCATTCCAACAACAACAAGTAACATTCCAGAAAACTTACTTTTATCTGGGAAACATTCCTGAAAGCCTCTCTACCTTTTGGCAACATTCTGGAATGTTTTCCTATGTGATGGCAACATTCCAGAACACTTCCCTTTATCTGGGCAACAATCTTTAATGCTTATCTTTATCTAGGCAACATTTGGCAACATTCTGCAACATTCCGGAACACTTCCCTTCATTTGGGGAACATTCTGGAATGCTGTCCTTCATCCCAGCAACATTCCAGAATGTGTCTCTTTATTTGGCAACATTCCAGAACGTTCCCTGTCCTTTCTCCCTGAAGGATTTGTTGTTTGGATGTGTTCCTCGTCCTCCCCCCCCCCCCCCCCCCCCCTCCCTGTGCTGTGTGCAGGATTTAAAGTGGGGGTGTGTGATTGTGTTCCCGCTGCTCCATCTCAAGTGTCCGTCTGTAATTTGTTTGCATCTGTGAATGTCAGCGTCTGCCCGCGCTCCGTCTCATCAGCCTGCATCTTTAAAAGCTCGGACTGACAAGTAAATCGCTGAAAATTGCCCCAGAAGAGATTTGTTTTGGCTTTTGTTTTGATTCGTTCAGAAATTACATTCCTTTTAGGAAATGGCAGCAAGATAACAGCGGGTGAGAGAGAGGGGGGGGGCTCTGGTTTCAACCGAGGACGACTCTGTCTTTGTCTTAATGTCACTCTGTCCCTCGCGCACACACACACACACACACACACACACACACACACACACACACACACACACACTGACTCAGTATAACTGCTGTTGTTGCTCCTGACGGCGCCGTGTTTGGACGCCGTTGTGTTTGGACGCCGTTGTGTTTGGACGGCGTTTGTTTGGACAGCTCAAACTACAGGTGCAGAGGGCAGCCATCCAGGAAAATGTTGTTGTATCTGTTGTTTATTTTCTGGTTCCTGTGCTGGAAGCTCTTCATTCTGCCCCAGGATGTAAATGTGCTCACTGAAGCAGCGTGAACACGTTTGAGGAGGATTCAGACAAAACTACAGCAGCTTCAGCAGCTTCAGCTGAAGACGAGGCCAAAGACGACAACACAGTCACTAAAACTGACTCTGAGCTTCAGCTGAGGAAGAAAGTGATCACTACAAACACAAACAGCTGAGAACATGTTCAACTTTAGTCCTTTCACATGTTTCTCTGACGCTTCCACCTTCAGCTCAATGAGAGAGAGTCTCTAACTTCGATCTTCAACAAACCAGTTTCAGAAAGAAGCTCCATCTCAACGTGGCAAAGATCAAGGGTCACATTCTGGAATATTCACTAGATAAAAAGAAATATTCCAGAATAATTCCCAGAGAAAAGAATTTCAGAATTTGCCAGATAAAGGGAAGCATTCGATTCCAGAATATCGCCAAGAGAGAAGCATTCCAGAACTTTGCCAGAAAAAGGGAACCGTTCCGGAATGTTGCCCAAAGAAAGGGAAGCAATCAGGAAAATTGTCTAGATAAAGGGTGATATTCTAGAATGTTGCCCAGAGAGAAGCATTCCAGAACTTTGCCGGAAAAAGGGAAGCATGCAAATATATTGCCCAGATTAAGGACAGCATTTCTCTTATTCAAGATTGCCAAGAGAAAGAGAGACTTTCCTGAATGTTGCCCAAGGAAAATGGAGGCATTCTGGACCGTTGCCTAGGGAAAAGGAGACAATCTAGAATGTTGCCCAGATATTCCAGAGTGTTGCTCAAAGATGAACATTCCCCATGGAAAAGGAAGAATTCTTGAATATTGCCCAAGGAAATTGGAGGCGTTCCAGACTGTTGCCTAGAGAAAAAGGAACCATCTTGAATGTTGTCCAGAGAGAGGGAAGCGTTCCAGATATTGCCCTAGAAAAATGGAGGCATTCTAGAATATCACCAAGAGGAAAGGAAAGCATTCCAGAATGTTGCCCATGAGAGAAGTATTCCAGAATTGAACAGATAAAAGGAAGCATTCCGTTCTGGAATATCGCAGAGAGAAAAGGAATTAGTCATGAATTTTGCCGAGAGAGAAGCATTCCAGAACTTTGCCGGAAAAAGGGAGGCAAGCAAATATATTGCCCAGATTAAGGACAGCATTCTCTTATTCAAGATTGCCAAGAGAAAGAGAGGCTTTCCTGAAAGTTGCCTAAGGAAAATCCAGACATTCCAGACTGTTGCCCGGGTAAAAGGAGGCTATCTAGAATGTAGCCCAAATAAAAGGAGGTATTCCAGAATGTTGCTTAGAGAGCAACATTCTAGCATTCAGCCAGAAAAAAAGGAAGCATGCAAAAATTTTGGAAGCATCCCAGACTGTTGCCCAGAAAAAAACAGGAAGCTTTCAAGAACATCGCCCAGAGAAGAAGGAAGGATTCTGGAACGCTACTCCAAATTATTGCTCAAGGAAAATAGAGGCATTCTGGAATATCACCTTGAGAAAGACTAGCATTCCGGAATATTGCCTTGGGAAAAAGAGAAGTATTCTAGAATGTTACCTGGAGAAAGGGAGGCATTTGGGAATGCTTGCCAGAAAGAAGGGGGAATTCCAGAATGTTGCCCAAGGAAAAAGGAGGCATTCTGGACCGTTGCCCAGATAAAGGGAGGTATTCCAGAGTGTTTCTCAAAGATGAACATTCCCCAGGGAAAAGGAAGAATTCCTTGAATATTGCCCAAGGAAATTGGAGGCGTTCCAGACTGTTGCCCAGAGAAAGAGGAAGCTTTCAGGAACATTGCCTGGAGAAAAAGAACGATCTTGGAACGAAAATGGATGCATTATTGAATACCACCTAGAGAAAGGGAAATATTCCAGAACATTGTCTTGGGGAAAAAAAAAGAAAGCATTCTAGAATGTTACCTGGGGAAAGAGAGGCATTCCGGAATGTTGCCCGGACAAAGGGTAGTATTTCGGAATACTGCTCAGAGAAAAGGAAACATTCTAGAATGTTGCCTGGAGAAAAGGAGGCATTCTGGGACACTGCAAAAACTGAAATCCAAGCAAGTCATTATGTTTTATTTAAAGTCAAATTTGTCTTATTTTTCTTGATTGGAGCCACATTAACTAGACAAGGTCATAAAAATGTCTCATTTCAAGTTTTTTAAAGACAAAAATCAGGTGTAAATTGCTTGTAACAAGTAACAAAAAATCTTCCAATGGGATAAGATAAAAGATTCTTGTTTTAAGACATCTTTCTAATTTCAAGAAACTTCCCGGGAGAATTCGTCTTATCCCATTGGCTGATTTTTTGACTTGTTACAAGCAATTTACACCTCATTTTATTCTTAAAAACTTGAAATGAGACATTTTTATGACCTGGTCTGGTGAATGTGGCTCAAATTCAGAACAATAAGATAATTTTTACTACAAATAAGACAGAATGACTTGCTTAGATTTCCGTTTTTAGAGTGTACACTGTCTTGGGAAAAGGTGCCGTTCTGGAATTTTTCCCAGAGCAAGGTTAGTTTTCTGAAATCCTGCTTAGAGAAAAGGAAACATTCTAATGACAAAGGGAAGTTTTCAGGAATGTTGCTCAGGGATCAGAGAGTTTTGATGATGAAGATAAAACAGTGAGTCAGAAGTTCCCTGTTGATGATGATAAATGTTGGAGGATCTCTTCATCAGCGTGGAGCCGACTCTGCAGGAAGAACGTGTCGTTACGTTGGGTCGATGTTCACAGGCAGAAACTTTCAGCCCGTTTTCTCCTCACTGTGATATCTGCTGCTGCTGGAGAAGAAGAAACTGTGACAAATCCTCTGCGGCTCATAGACACAGATTAAAAAAATCCATCAGCAATAAAAAGCCAACAAAGGCCGGCTGGTTTACAAAGCTCCGGAGAGAAACGCAGACGCTGAAGTGATATAACTCAGAGAAAACAGGAGCCAACAAAAGAAGAATCCATCTCCTCAGGACGAGCTGACAAACTCATCAGGACACAAAGACATGAAAACGTTTCTCTGAGCCGCTGAGAAAACAAACAAACAAACAGAGAAAGTGGAAAAGCTCCAGCTCCGCTTAGAGATCAGGGTTTGATAGGAAAACTCACTTCACTGTCTGCAGGTTTAACAAACTCTGAGTTAAACCCTGAACTCTGAGTTGATCTCCTCTGAGATAGAAAACTCTGAGTTTTCTGTTCCAGCTGATTTGAGTTTGTTTGATCAACTCGGAGTAGTTTCACCTGGAGTTAAGCGATTCGACGAGTCACCATGGCAACGGGGAAGCAGAGGGCGGCGTTTTTTTAACCCCGCGAGAACTGGAAATCTTAATGCGCTCATACAGAGAATTTAAACATGAATTTAGCAAAAAAGTGCAACAGCACAGCAGCTGTAAAAGAGAGGGAGACGGTGTGAGAGAACATCGCTGCTCTGGTCAATACGTAAGTTTAAATGTAGTCCAACAATCACAGTAATATTACAGGGAAAACTGCTGAATGTAGATCATTCATTTATTTTATTTAGGTGCAATCCTGCGGGGGAGAAGCTCACTCAGCTGAAACTTAAGATGAAATATAAGAACATTGTTCAAACAGGTGAGACCTCCACATAATCTCACAGTTTTACCTCATTTTGATCACGTTTTACATTGTAAAATAAATATTACGTGTGTTTTTTGACTGTGCAGTTGTTTTATCTCCATCATAATGATGTTTACACACATAAATGTCTTCTCAACCTGCAGACAGTTGCCTTGCATCTCCGATATTATTATTAAACAAAAAACAAAAAAAAACAGCCATTTACAAAAAAATTGTAGCACAAACACAACATCTGCTGGGATGTGAGAGACTACGGCTGGTAATGTTGCAAATGTAAAGACGGATTATTGTGTCTGTAAATGATGGACTGTGATGTGAAACGTTTAAAAAGAGAATTGTCTGGAAATGTCAGAACATCCATGCGCGCTCTAATGATAATCTCCTGAAAAATATTAAAAATATTAATATGATAATGCTGCACCTTCATCAACGAGTTCATTGTCAAAAGTTCATGCTACGTTTGTGACAAAAGTGGACTTGTATGTTTCTTAAATAACAGACAGCAGAGCCGTGTTACGCCAAAACTCGCCGCTGACTGAAAGAATGAGGAAATCAAACATGGTGTGTGGTTGAAAGAGGGCGGAGACAGAGAGAAACTCCAGGTTCATTCACAAAAACCTGGTTAGTTTCACAGCGTCTGTTACTATGGTAACTGACCCAGAGCTGAAGTTACCTCTCTCTGTGAAACAGGTTAGAGTTTCCCCTCTTTCTCTGTTTGAGTTTCCTCCATTTGTGAAAATTCAGAGTTTCCCTCATTTCAGGGTTAATAGACTCAGAGTTTTCACTAAACCTGCTGAATGTAGATCATTCATTTATTTTATTTAGGTGCAATCCTGCAGAGGAGAGGAGCACTCAGCTGAAACTGAAGATGAGTCTGAGGATTTTGAATCATTACTGGGAAAATGAAAGATGAAGAAGTGTTTTAAACTCCAGAGGTGAAGCTGTCGTCATCCTGCAGCTGAAGAGGAGACTGAAAGGACTTCCTCCTCTTCCTCCTCCTCTTCATCCTCCTCTTCATCCTCCTCTTCATCCTCCTCTTCTCTCATCTCGTCTGAGAGTCCCTGAGGATCACTCCTCCTCCTCCTCCTCCTCCTCCTCCTCCTCCTCTCAGGTGAAGTTTCCCGGGGCTAAAGATGTTTGTGATCTTCCTGAGAGTGTTTCGCTCTAAAACACACATCGACACACGGAGAAAAGCTCAGACAGCAGCTGTGATCTGAAAGCAGGAGGAGAAACACGCTCTGACTTCACCAAACACACACTTTACACACACACTTCATCATCCTGCTGGCGTCAGGATATTAATTCAGAGCTGTTAACATTTGGAAACCAGCGGGAGGTTTGTTGTGACCACGTGCTGAGACAGATTCATGGTTTCAGGTTTAAACTTTATCAACGAACGACGACACGAGACGTCACCTGATTCATCATCAGAGGAATTTATGACAAAACAACAACAGCAAAGAGGAGGACCTTTGTTTTTAGTCAAAGTTTCTCTGCTCAGACTGAAACTTTTTAGCTCCAGATTAAACCTGAGTCTGCTTCACGACTGTTTAAAGAAAGAAAAGTGACGCTCATTTATTAGAATATTCAATTAAACAACACAAATGTCTTCAATATGCTGCACATAGAACCATAAAAGCAATAAAACTAAAATTTGAAGTATAAAATAAGATATATAAAAGTCCAGATTCTGAGATAAAGGTCAGAAATTTAAGACAAAAGTCAGTATTTGTGGTTAAGAGTTAAACGTTGAGATAAAAAGTCAAAAATTTGAGATAAGACTCAAAAATTTGAGACAAAATATCAAAAAGTTTGAGGTGAACAGTCAAAATTTTAGGAAAAAAGTCAAAATTCTGAGATATACAAATTAAAAAATTTAAGACAAATTATCAAAAATTTGAGGCAAAAAGTCCAAATTTGAGGAATAAAATGTGGAAATTTAAGATAAAAAGTCCAAATTCTGAGATAAGAGTCAAAAAGTCTAAGATAAAAATTCAAACAAAAAAAAAAATTGAGATTAAAAAGTTGAAAATTTGGGACAAAATATAAAAAAATTTGAGGTAAAGAGTCAAAACTTTTAGGATAAAAAGTAATAATTCTGAGATAAAAGTCATTATAAAAGTTATTAAGATGAAAAGTCAAATATCTGAGATTACAAAGTTGAAAATTTGAGACAAAATATGAAAAAAATTGAGGTTAACAGTCAAAAAATAGAAATTTGAGATTAAAAAATGGAAATTCTAAGATGAAAGTCAAAAGTTCTGAGATGAGAAGTTGAAAATTTGAGATATATTTTGACAAAATATCAAAAACTGTGAGGTGAACAGTCAACAATTTTAGGAAAAAAGTCCAAATTCTGAGATTCAATTTAGAATTCTAAAATTAAACATCAAACATTTAAGATTAAAAATTTGAAAATCAGAGACAAAATGTCAAAAAATTTGAGAAAAAAGTCAGAATTCAAGATAAAAAGTCAAAATTCTGAGATAAGAGTCAAAAAGTCTAAGATAAAAAAATAAAAAAAAACTTGTTCTAAAAATTTAAAGTCTTATTTTGAAAAATGTCAATTTTTCTCAAAACATCGACTCTTTAGGTCTCATAATTTTTAATTTTGATCCCAAAGTTTTGGCTTTGTCTCGAAATTCTTTTTAGAAATTAAACCTTTTAGCTTGAATTTGTGGCTTTTTAACTCATTATTATGAATTTCTATCTCAGAATTTTTATTATTATCTCAAGATTTTGACCTTATCTAAACGTGTTTCATATATCGTCTTCCAATTTCAGCGTCTGATCTCATAAGTTTGACATTTAATCTCAAAAGATTGGATTTTCTTTTTTCACATTTCATCATTCTTCATAAAAATTTCGACTATTTGTGTTACAAATCTGAAGTTTTATTTTTCCAAATCTTGACAGTTTTAGCCCAAGATAAAGCTCCAGTCTCAAAATTGAACCTTTTTAATACCATAATCTTGAATTTTCCTTGAAATTTGACTTTTTATCACAAAGTCTTATCTTAATAATCACTTCATTATTTATTATACACTCAAATTTTGACTTTCGATCTCAAATTTTTTTACTTTTGTCCCATAATTTTGACTATTTCTCTCAGAAAACATGTTTGTGAGTGACCCTCCTGGATTAATTCACTCTGTGGTTTTAAAGCTGGTCAGTTTTTCAGGCCTCACGCTTCACTGAGCTCCTGCAGACAAACGCTGAAACGTTAATTAGAAAACATCAGAGGAAGGTTGAGCTTTAAAAAGAAGTCTGTTGCTCCTCTTTATTATAATCACCCCCGTCCGTGGTTACAGAGCGTCTTTATGAACCGATTTAAGGAGGAGGAGGAAATGAAACGGTGGCTCGTGATGATGGAATCAGCTCATCAGAGCGTGTGATCGGGATGAAGAGCTGACGATGGAGCGGTGACGTCCTGGACTCTAACGAGCAGAGAGCAGTGATTAGACTAATAGGTGATCTGTCCACTTCATGCAAATCAATCCTCTCACATGTCGATGAGCCTGGGTGCAGCGCCTCCTCCTCCTCCTCCTCCTCCTCCTCCTCCTCCTTTACGCTGACAAACAGCCTGCAGCGTCTCTCTGGGAACAAACCGCCACTTAGCCGCCAAAAGGAGACATCTGCTCGCGTTGAGGGCCGTCAGGAGGGTTTGCAAACGTGCCTGAGAGACGCCGCCATCATGACCGGCGCTGGATAGAAGCCACGGTCATTTTGCTCCCAAATATATTTGCATCCTGTCTCCTCAGCGTTAAAAATGTTCATTTAAAGTTACAGGAAGAAATCAGGAGGGAAATCCTGGTTGAGTCCTACCAGTGCTCATGAAATGCTGAGTCAACATTTTAACATGTTTAACTTATAGTGCTTTTCCACTCTACAATCCCAGCTCTACTCTCCTCGTCTCTACTGGGTTTGGTTCTTTTCCTCTAGCCCGACTACAGACTCACGGTGGGCGTGGATCTTATAACACAGCTGCGCTAAAGTGCTGTGCAGAAGTGCGTGCATGTTCATCTATAACACCACACAAACATCATTTTGTACTAACATATGTGCCACCGTGGTCTTTAAAGGAAAAAAAAAAAGCTTTAAAAAGATTTCATTAAAGTAATACAGCGGCTCAATGTGGGTCGTCATGACAACGGAGGTAAACAACAGCCTGGTGCTGCTGCACGCGGAGGAAAACGAAGGAGCTGCTTCCTGACATCAACCTTTTCCAACTCAGGGCCCACTTTTAAGTCTCAAATATTCTTCGCAGCCCACCTCTTGCCCCTTTAATACAGAGGTCATATGATGCCTTCTCTGGGCACTTTTTTTTAATATATAAAACTATTTAAAAATGTTTAACCCTTGGGATACCAAACCCATTGGCGGGAGCAAAATAACCCACTTACTTTAAATGGCTGGTATTCACAAACCGTCCAAAACCTAAAAAAACTGGTGAAGTTATCAGATTCTCAAGTTCCCCAGTGTACCTGAATGTATCATGAGTGACATCAACAACATGTGTTAACGGAGCTACATTCTGTAGAAAACAAAATATTCTACCTTTTTGGTTTTTTTTTGCTTTCATCAAGCCCTAAATTTATACACCATGTATTTACACTTCTGAAATCTTTTGAATTTTGCCTAAACCCATAAGGGTGCAGGACTTCACATTTTGGAGAAAAATAAGACTACAGTGAGAAAGAAAGTGATAGAAGCAAAAAAAAAAACCCCAAACAACCAGAAAAGACTTGGTATCTCTAGAATGAAAATCCTTTGAATCACGACTGAGTTTTAACATTTAAAGTAGTAGTAAAGTAGTATGCTGTATGTTTTTTTTTTTATGTAAGCCCCCCAACACACACAAAAGTCTTACTTTTTTAGAAATTATTTGGCGGCCCACTTGCAACATCTTCGCGGCCCACCAGGGGGCCACGACCCACAGGTTGGGAATCAATGCTCTAACCTATTAATGTGCAACCATTAATTTTATATCATTCACATATTTTCATGACATGTGTAATATCTTTTTTTATTCCATCGAGAGCATAAACCTGACTAACTTCCTGCAGGGTGGATCCAGAAAAATTTGCATGAAGAAAAAAATGTGAATAAAACATGATTTTTTTTTTTTTTTTTTTTTTTTTTTTTTTTNACACACACACACACACAGTCTCTCAACATGCCTTTGTACCTCCTGCTGTCTTGGCCGAGCTCACTGCACATCAAACATTGAGCCTGCTGTCATCTCTGCAAACACACACACACACACACACACACACACACACACACACACACACACACACACACACACACACACACATTATCCATGAGTTTAGAGTGTCGGCCGTGTCAGCGTGGTCAGAGTGTGTGAGCGTCAGAATCAGGCGCCGTGACCGAGCTGAGATGACAGCGACTGCCAGGAACCGGAGCCGTGGTCTGAATCTACGGCTCCTGAATAACAACGAGGAGCTGAGTGGCCCCCGCTGAGCGTAAACACAGGGGCCACCAGGGTCCGGTGTGTGTGTGGGGGGGTCCGGTGTGTGTGTGTGTGTGTGTGTCCCCCAGGCCGCAAGACTACGATTTGCAGTGCCTCCTCCTCCTCCTCCTCTATTACTGCCCGCTTCTTCTACCTCCATCTCTCTCCTCGTCACCTCGCTCGCTCTTCTCGCCGCTCGCCGATTATCGGAGTGTCGTCCTGCGGTTGGACTCTCTCCTGGTGTGTGTGTGTGTGTGTGTGTGTGTGTGTGTGTGCGTGTGACACTGTAAACTCCAACCTGAGAGAAGACGACACGAACACTCTGTAAATGTTGATGTCAGCCGGACTCCAAATATCTAGAGACACAACCTGAAGAGGAGAGTCTACACACACACACACACACACACACACACACACCTGCAGACTAAAACAGATCAATTTCCATGTCCTACCAGGTCTCATCTACCAACTCCAACCTCACCAAGCAGAGCAAACGTAACCTGGCTCTTCATTTTATTGATAGACTCTCAGGTTTGAACAGATCACTGCAGAATAACTGCTGTAGGGTGACCATACGTCCCTTTAAGAGTCTGTCCAGTCGGGGTTTATAAAATCCTTCAAATGTCCGGGTTTTTGATCTTGCCTGAGCTTGAGCGCGTCACAGACCAGTGTATTTATCATTCACGTTGAGTGGTTCCTTTAGAAACACGCTCTGAGAGGTGGAGTTTGAGCCGAACCCCGGAACATGTATTCATTCATTCACAGATCAGTACAGAGGCTCCACTCTCACTCACTCACTCAGGCTGACAGGCAGGTAGACACACTGCCAGAGAACACTCCAACAGAAAGAAAATGCTGAAACACAAATGTCATTTCACTGATGAAAAGTGAAGAAAGTTCCCCTGTTTTCGTCCGGGTCGGGACAAATGCGAGGCAGAATGTACAGACTGCAAAGCTGGAACTTATGTCTCTGTGGCTAATAATGGTTACAACAATCTGTAAGCTCATATCACCACAACAAAACATTGAAGAATAGGCTACCTCTCTTTTTTCTTTTTTCTTGATATTTAGAGGCATTACTTCTATTTTAACTGATAATTGGGAGGTTATCTTGAAGAATGTTTCTCTACCTCACTTTTCCTAACTAAGGTGTAAGTGTCAGACTTAAGAGAGATGATTATTTCTTATTTTGTTAAACATCTGAATACTTGTGTTCCTACAGAACTTGAGTCAATAACTATTAAAGACTAGAACATGCCATATTTGTATGTGACTGATTATATTGTTCAGGAGAATTGCTTTAAATTGATAAATATAGTATTCATAAAGCAACTGTTTGTGAGTGTTTTGGACTATTTCTCAGTATATCCAGGTAAAGTTTTCTTTTCTGGGGAATTCAGAATATTTGTTTAACTGAGTTAGAAGCACAGAAAGACCCCTGAAAGCTGGAAGTGAGTCCTCTTTTCAGAGAAACAGAATATGGTCACCCTACTTTAGCCTTTGTTGTAAACCTGTGGCTTTGTGTTGGCCTTTAGTTTGTTTGCATTTAGTTTTCGGCCTCAGTTTGGGTATGTAGCTCCTATTTTTAATCATATGTTCCCATTTTAGCCCAAAGCCTGTGTTTTAGCTTTTATCTCATTTTTAAACCTTTGAGCCAGTGTTGGAGGTTTTAGCCTTTTGCTTACTTTTTTAGCTTTTAGTACATGTTTTAGCCCTGAGCTTGTGTTTTAGTTTTAAGATTCTATTTTGAGACTTTAGTTTGTGTTTTTTCCCGTTGCTTGTATTTTAGCTTTCAGCTCATATTTTAGCCTCGTGAAACGCAACAATACTTTTGCGTTTCACCCTGAAACTGTTGTCGTGTAAACGGAGCCTCAGCTTCTACCTTGTGTTTTGAACTTCAGTCACTTCAACATCAAGTGTTTTCACTCTCTGTCTTTTCCTTCAGCTCATGTGCAATTACATGCAAACAGCTGATTATGCAAATGAAGCAGTGATGTCATTTAGCGACTTCTATGACGGCCAATCGCTGCTTTCCCAACCCTCCATGGATCTAAGTGTCACCAAAAGTTTTCAACGCCTGATATAAAGGTTGTTTTATTGGTTGGATATTTGGACTGAAGTCATGAATTCTAGTTGTGTGAATTCCTGATAATGAGCAGTGTCAGTGAAGGCATCTCGAAGCTGAGAGGGTGAAGATGAACGTGTGAATCTTCACAGCTCCAGCTCCTCTTCCTCTCCTCTTTTTGTCGGGCTGATCTTTGTCAGTTTCTCTCGTTCCTCTCAGAAACAGATCGTTCTGAGTTTTCTCTCTTTGTGTTGGAGAAATGATGAATGAACGGTTCAAGGTCGGCGCCATTAAACATCATTTCTGCAGAGAGAAATCTGCAGGAACATTTTAACAGCTGATAATAAAAGTGTTTCTGCGAAAGTCTCCAAAACAACTCCAGGAAAATATGAACAAGAGTGTTTTTTTTTTTTTTTCCTGAGCCTAAGAGGATGACAAAGAAAAACAACAACGATTTATCCGGGGCGTTGACTTGGTTTCGCTGACCTCAGTTCAAATTAAGACTAAATTACAAAAAAAAAGGTGTGCTCGACATTAGGACTTTGTGTGGATGTGTGTTTGTAGGCGGCGGCGACGGCGAAACAGAGTCTGCGTTTACTTAAACACAAATTACACAAAAGCAATTAAAATGATTCTCTTTCATCAGCAGGCAGGACAGCCACGAGTGTGTGTGTGTGTGTGTGTGTGTGTGTGTGTGTGTGTGAGACAAACAAAACCACATCCACGCTTTGATGAGCTGATGCTGTGATATGAGGTCAACCTGCAGCTGCAGAAACACAAACGCCTCTAAAGAGCAGAAATTCCTCCTCTTAACTTCCTCGACCTGCTGGATTAGAATCTAAATCACACATTAAAAAAAAAATCTTTCATCCAGTGCTGCACTGACATTTCTGGATTCTGAGTCATGAGGAAAGAAAAAGAATTGTCAAAGTTTCTGCAGGAAAAGTGAATCCAACTGTATAAAAGAGGAAAGGGATATAAAAAGATATCCAAGGAACTGAGGATGCCAATAAGCAGAGTTCAAACTCTAATGAAGAAGTGGAAAATGAGGGATTCTGTTGGAACCAAACCACGGTCAGGTAGACCAACAAACATTTCAGCTACAACTGACAGGAAAATTGTTCTGGATGCAAAGAAAAACCCACAAATAACTTGGACTCTCTGAAAGAATGTGGTCTGGCTGTTTCAAGATGTGTTACTCAACCAAAGAGACAAACTGTTAAAAACTACCTTTACAAAAGAAACTATACAAGTGGAGAAATGAGNCTGCAGGAAAAGTGAATCCAACTGTATAAAAGAGGAAAGGGATATAAAAAGATATCCAAGGAACTGAGGATGCCAATAAGCAGAGTTCAAACTCTAATGAAGAAGTGGAAAATGAGGGATTCTGTTGAAACCAAACCACGGTCAGGTAGACCAACAAACATTTCAGCTACAACTGACAGGAAAATTGTTCTGGATGCAAAGAAAAACCCACAAATAACTTGGACTCTCTGAAAGAATGTGGTCTGGCTGTTTCAAGATGTGTTACTCAACCAAAGAGACAAACTGTTAAAAACTACCTTTACAAAAGAAACTATACAAGTGGAGAAATGAGACAAAAACAGCAAAGAGTAGGAATAAAACTTAGTTTAAGTTGGCAAAAATTGCCAAAAAGTAACAAAATTAGCAAGAAAATTGGGCCAAAACCTGGAAAACACTCAGACAGCAGCAAAAACGGGTCAAAAGTGGCAAAAACTAGGTGGACAGTGACCAAAATGGCCAAAAAGCAACAAAAAATGGCAAGAAAATTTGGGATTACGTGGAAAAAATTCAGAAAGTAGATAAAATGGTGAAAAAATGACAAAAAATCAGTGGAATGTGGTTAAAAAAAGGCTTTTCAGTTGTTTTTTTGTTCTATTTTCA
This sequence comes from Thalassoma bifasciatum, assembly GCA_008086565.1. NCBI lineage: Eukaryota > Metazoa > Chordata > Actinopteri > Labriformes > Labridae > Thalassoma > Thalassoma bifasciatum. Next base: position 17,874 of record RPOG01004372.1, on the reverse strand, counting down.
ACCTTTTATCAGTCTGCCATTGTTGTTTACTAGGTGTTCACCGTTTTTCTTCACTTTTCGTAGTTTTTACCCGGTTTCAGTTGTTTTTACCGTTCTTTTACTGCTTTGTTGGACCTCTCTGTTTTCCAAAGTTCTACGTGTTATTGGAGGCACTTGAGGAAAAATGGGCTGAAGAAACACATTTCTACACAAATGCCACAAAGTTTCCTGCTTACAATACGCCAAACAGCACAGAGACAAGCCTCAAAACAAGTCAAAGATTTGAGATAAAAGGTCAAATTTGTTTGATGAATGAAAAAATTGAGATAAATCATCAGAATTTTGAGAAAAAAATCCAAATTTTGAGACGAAAAGAAAAAATAGGTTAAAAGACAAACTTTGATATAATAAAGTCAAAGTTATAAGATATAAAGTTGAAATATGAGAGTTAAGAATGTGGGATCAAACAAGTTAGGATTCTCAGATTAAAGTAAAAATTTGCAAAAAAACAGTCAAAGTTTTAGATAAAAAGTCAAACCGTGAGAAAAGACCAATCTCTGAGATCAAGAACAAAATAACTGAGGAAAAAGGAAGGAAAAAAAAACACAATTTTGAGATAATAGTCAATATTTTTCAAGAGGTCATATTTTTCAAATTATAAAGTGAAAAATTTTAGATGAAAAGATGAAATTCGGGACCTGCCATTGGCTACAGCAGAATAAAGTGAAGGTTCTGGAGTGGCCATCTCAGTCTGACCTCAATATCATTGAGCCACAAACCTGCAGTTTTTGATCACTTTCCATGAGTTTACCCTCCTTAAAAAGAGACATAAAAGCACAGCGTCGGTTGTAAATATGTATTCCGAGAAAGAAAGTCAAACCTTTAAAGAAAAAAGCCAAAATCATAAGAAAAAAAGTAAAATCTTTAAGATAAAATTATGAGAAAACAGGCACAATTGTGATAAAAGAGTCAAAATTCTGGGGCAAAATGTCTAAACTTTGAGTGAAAGAGTTAAATTTTGAGGTAAAAAATCTTTAATTTGAGAAAAAAAGTCAAACTTTACACTCATCAGCCCAGAAGCTGCACATGAGACGTACTTGGACGTTCACACATGACAATGATCCAAAACACAAGGACAAGTGAAAGCTTTTATACTGAAGTTGAAATTTTGCAAAAAAAAGGTTTAAAAAAATCCAAACTTTTTCAGATGAAAGAAAAAAGTTGAGACAAACAGTCAAAATTTTGAGGAAAAAACGTCCAAATTTTGGGGTTAAAACTCCCAAAACATTGAGTAAAAAAACAAATTTCGACATGATTAAGTCAAAATTTTAAGACAAATGTAATTTGGGATAGTTAACTCAAAATCTAGGATATAAATTTGAAATATAGGATTCTAAGGTCAAAATCCTGTAATAAAACAAGTAAAAATTCTTATATTAAAGCCAAAATTTTGCAAAAAGAAAAAAGAAGTCAGTTTTGAGACAAAAAAGGGAAAAAAATTAGAAAAAACCCCCAAAGAGTTTTGGGATGAAGTTAAAATGTTAAAGGAAAACAGAGTTGATTCTTGTGAGAAGAAGTCATATTCTTAAAACTAAGAAGTGAAAAGTTTTAGATGAAAAGTTGACATTTAGGACCTGCCATTGGCTACAGCAGAATAAAGTGAAGGTTCTGGAGTGGCCATCTCAGTCTCCTGACCTCAATATCATTGAGCCACTCTGGGGAGATCTCAAACCTGCAGTTCATGCAAGACAGAGCAAGATAAATGTCCTTGACCTCCGAAAAACGGTTCTTCTTACCAGTCAAAATGGTAGACTCTTTTATTAGACCCTCATCCACAACCAGCACAAAAGACTTCAAGCTGTCACTGATGTTAAAGGGGGAAATACACGCTGTTAAGAACTGGGGGAGGGAAACTTTTCATCAGGCTCATTCTGGAAGTTTCTGTTGTTGATTTAAAAGAGTAAACACAGTTGTTTGTTAATAAACGTCTTCACCCAACCACGATGAACATAGCTGTATAGATGCCTGGGGAGATGTGTGTGAGTCTTGACCCGCCAAAATAAAAGCCCGACAGCTCAGATGTAGTGATCTGTTGAATATATTCAAAGTATTTATAGGTAAAAGCAAAAGTACAGCAGTTAAATTCATTCTCCTCCTGTCAGCTGTAATTACAGAGCAGTCATAGTATCAGTCCTCGCTCAGAAAGACTCACCGTGTTCATAACCACCATCCACAGCGCCGCCGCCGCCGCTGCCGTCAGAAGGTGTAGGCGTGGTCCTGTAATGGTGGAAAGTGCCGTTCAGAGGGACTATCAGTCACACAGACAGACAGGTGGACGGGGGCGGCAGAGACAGGTAGACAGTCCAGTGCGAACGCCGCGGGAAGACGAGGCCGAGCTGCAAAAGTTAAAAGAGAAAAAAAGTAATTAATGTTATCAGAGCGTCCCCGCGGAGAAGAGGAATTAAATTAAACCAAATCACCGTCTGAGAGTCCGCAGTCCCAGCTCTCAGCGCTGTCACCTCCGCAACAGGGCTTCACATCGATACGGCTCACAGGTGAAGGCCTCACCTGGACCTGAGAGAGAGAGAGAGAGAGAGAGAGAGAGAGAGAGAGAGAGAGAGAAACGAAAGCAGAGGAATAATCAGAGGCTTGTGAGGAAAAGAAAAGTGTTTTCAAAGGATGAACAGTCATTGCTCAGACATAATTGCAGAAAAAGAGTGTTTGTATGACTACAAGCATGTCTTTTCCCCTCCGTGTGTGTGTGTGTGTGTGTGTGTGTGTTCCCTGCTTGTCGTGTTATGATGAGCAGATCAATTCTCATCGGCAGCTGTGATTGCTACGAGTTGGAATCGCCAGAAGGCATCGATCAGCGCTGATGACCCTGAGACGCCATCGCACCAACCCCCTGACCACCCACAGAGGTCACACACACACACACACACACACACACACACACACACACACACACACACACAGAACTGTTTATGGCAGGTGTGTTTGAGTTCGCTCTGATTGTTTCTGCTTAAACCTCCAAGAACGTTTTCCTGTGAAACTTCTTCTTGGGTAAAATTCAAACTTTTGTGGGTTTGAAGATTTTTCTAGAAACAGTTTCATCGTCTACAGAAACAAAATATCAATAAAAAGATTCATAGGATCCAAAGAAACTTGCAAACAACAGGGACAAGGACCAAAACCAAGACTGGATGAACCAGATCTTCAGGGCAGAGTCAAAAACAGACTCTGTAGTGGAGGTCACCGTATGTCTGTGAACTCAGTTCATCACTGCATCAAAAAGTCAGACAGTGGCTTTAGTGTGAAGGTTCTCAAGCAACAAATCTCTGTCTCTTGGGCAGAAACTCTCAATGTCCTTTAGGCTCATCTCTGGGTAATTACACTAACCACCGCTGGGTAATGGCTACGGGGCAACTGCTCTTGAGAATTGGTCCTTCGACAACCACAGCTCTGGATAAGGACTCTAGGGCAACTACTCTCTGACAAGGGTGTTTGAACGAAGGCTCTTTGGACAATTGCAATTGGACAAAGCCTCCTAGATAATGACTCTTGGAAAACTGTTTTTGGACAAGAGCTCTTGGGAATTGGCTATGAGACAGCTGCTCTTGGACCATAACTTTTGGACAACGACTCCTAGACGATGGCTCATGGGCAACTGCTCTCAAGCAACCACTGCTCAGTAATGGCTACGGGACGACTGCTCTTGGACAATACCCCTTGCAATTGGCTCTTGGACAACTGTTTGGACAACCACTCTTAGACAATAGCTCTTAGACATTGGCATTTAGACAATAACTCTTGGGGAACTGATTTGGACAAGGACTCTTGGGCAACTGCTCCGGGATAAGGGTGATTGGACAAAGGCTCTTGGACAACCACTTTTGGACAACAGCTCTTATGCAATAGCTCTGGGACGTTGGCTCTTGGGAATTGGCACTAGGACCACAGCTCTTTGGCCTGATGGCTCTAAAGTTATTTGACCGCAGTCCTTTGACAACCTCTCTTGGACAAAGTTCCTTTGGGCGTTGGCGCTCGTGCTCTTTGACCATGGATCTTGAGCCCTTGGACTCTTCAGCTCTTTGGCCACCGCTCTTGGACAAAGGTTCTCGGGCAACGGCCCTGGATGAGAGCTCTGGGGCAACTTTTCTGGGACAAGGGTGTTTGGGCGAAGGCAGTTTGGACAACCACCAGCTATTTGAACGCAGCCATTGTGCAACAGATCTTGTCCAATGGCTCTTGTGCCCTTGGACAAAGGTTTTTGGACTCTTGAGCTCTTTGGCCACAGCTCTTGGACAAAGAATCTCGGGCAACAGCCCTAGATGAGAGCTCTGGGGCAACTTTTCTGGGACAAGGGTGTTTGGACAATAGTTCTTTGACAACCACCTTTGGCCTGATGACTGTCGTGCTTTTTGGCCGTTGATCTTTGGGCCTCGGGCTTAAAGCTATTTGAACGCAGCCATTGGGCAACAGATCTTGTCCAATGGCTCTTGAGCCCTTGGAAAAAAGGTTTTTGGAGTCTTGAGCTCTTTGGCCACAGTTGAGGATAATCCAGTATATGTTAAATGGTCAGATCACCTCCTGTGTCAGCCAATCAGAAGGATGAGCTCAGCGCTGGTGAAATGTTTTCGACTTTTTTGTTCCAAAACCCTCATGGTCTTTTGAAAAAAAATTAAAACGTCTGTCTTTCTGCGTCCAAGTTTTTGTCATCAAGAGGTCACGACAGTGTGAACAAGTCAAGAAATGATACTGAATCCACATTTTGGTGTCAATTTGTCTCTTAAAAGCTGTGGTCTCAGACTTTTGATCAGCAAATGAACATCATATTTTCACTTTTTTTATCAAAGATCCAAAAGTGCAAAATGTAAATTAGTGCAATTTTTTAACTGGTCTTAAGAATTTGATCAGGAGTGTATAAACTTGATCCAGAACCATCAGAGACTTCTCTGGACCTTGGGCCTGTTTATATTGGATGGATGAGAAGTGGAAGAAGTAGCTGCTCTGTAGACGTTTGCATATGAACCTGTGGAGTTTCATTTTTAGTCCCTGACCCTGAAACGCTGCAGGGTCTGAATCCGTCATGTTACTGTCATGTGATCACTTCCCCCTGGAGTCACTGCAGAAAAACTACCAGCTCATTTTTGCATGATATAAATATGAAGGAGTCTGTGAAAAAGTAGGACAGTGCTCTTAAAAAACAAAACCAGCAGAAGCATGAAGACGGAGACACGCGTCTGCAGGCGCCTCATGGAAATCACAGCCTCGTGTTTCTGCTCTGTCACTTTATCTAATCAGAGCGAGCTGCAAAAACAGTCACAACAGTTTAGACAAAGTGAGAAAAAGTGGATCCATGTGAAATTTATCTCAGATTTAATTTTAGATGAGCTCCGAGCTGAGTGTGAAGTCTGTGTGTGACCTGCAGATCAGATCACGTCTCCATTAACGAACAAAGCAGACGAAGACGAAACGAAGCTCTGAGTCTGATCTCCCTGATGTGTGTGTGTGATACAGGTGTGTGTGTGTGTGTGTGGATTAATGAGCTCATATAAGAGCAAAGCAGAGAGCTGGTCTCGTCCTCAGATGGATGGAGAGTCGCTCTGCTGCTCCTCTTTAATCAGCTGGCGGCTCCTTCCTGCTACAGACACAGAGTCCTGCTGCAAACATCACTTTTCTAATAATGTTCAGCTTTAATTAAATCTGCAGAGAGCAGCAGTACAAAGAGCCGGCGGGGTGTCCGGCCTGCAGGACACATCGCTGCAGCAGGTGAGGATTTTACAGTCGATGCACAAGAGACCAGACCTGAACGCACCAACAATCATTATTATTTTTATATATTCCATTAAAATCTGCTGATGAATTAGTTTGACTGCTCCAGATCCTTCCAGCCTTCAACACCACGTTTATAATCATCTTGTGAAAATATGTTCGATGTTTGATGTTGATGCAAAAATGTCTAATATTTTCAAATAAAGTTGCTGATGACTTCAGAATCAAGGTGTTTCAACAAAAGAGGAATCTGAGGCTGAAAGATTTCAGTTAATGATTCTTTTGGAAGATCAGACACAGATCAATCTCTGACGTCTTCGTGCATCCAGGTAACAGCTCTTTCACTCTTTCACTCTTTTACTCTTAAATCTTTTACTCTTTGGTTCTTTGGCTCTTGGACTTTTGGAGTCTTGGGTAATGAGTCCAAGACTCCTCGTTTTTTGGCTCTTGAGCTCTTGGATTCTTGGGTTCCTGGATTACTGGGCTGTTGGAGTCTTTAGCTCTTTTACTCTTTGGTTCTTTGGCTCTTGGACTATTAGAGTATTGGACTCATAGACTTTTGGGCGATGACTCTTTGGCTCTTTATTTTATCAGTCTTTTAGCTCTTAGATTCTTGGGTGTCTGGACTACTGGTCTCTCGGATTCTGAGACTCACAGAGTCTGGGTTTCATGGACTCCGGGACTCTTGGTCTCTTTGACTCTTTTACTCTTTGGTTCTTGGACTCCTTGTTTTTTGGCTCCTGAGCTCTTGGATTCTTGGGTTCCTGGACTACTTGGTTGTTGGAGTCTTGGACCAAGGCTCTTAGTCTCTAGGAGTCTTTCACTCTTTGACTCTTTAGTTCTTTGGCTCTTGGACTCTGAGACTCATAGAGCCTGGGTCTCATAGACTCCTGGACTCATGAACTCTTTAGCTCTTTCACTCTCTGGTTCTTTGGCTCTTGGGCTTTTGGGATATGGGACTCATGGACTCTTGGCCAATGACTCTTGGGCTCTTCATTTTTTCAGTCTCTTTAGCTCTTGAATTCTTGGGTTCCTGGACTACTGGGCTCTTGGATTCATAGACTCCTGGGCTAATGATCTCTTGGTCTCGTTTACTCTTTGGGTCTTTGGTTCTTGGGCAATGACTCTGTGGCTCTTTGTTTTTTCAGCTTTCCAGCTCTTGGGTTTCTCCTGGACTCATGAACTACTGGACTCTTGGTCTCTCAGACCCTTTGACCCCTTAACTCTTTGGTTCTTTGGCTCCATAGCTCTTAGACTCTTGAGTTCCTGGACTACTGGGCTCTTGGAGTCTTGGACCAAGGCTCTTGGTCTCTTGGGCTCTTTAGCTCTTTTACTCTTTGGTTCTTGGGCAGTGACTCTTTGGCTCTTTGTTTTTCGGCTCTTGGATTCTTGGGTTCCTGGACTACTGGGCTCTTGGATTCATAGACTCCTGGGCTAATGATCTCTTGGTCTCTTGATTTTGTTTACTCTTTGGGTCTTTGGTTCTTGGGCAATGAGTCTGTGGCTCTTTGTTTTTCAGCTTTCCAGCTCTTGGATTTCTCCTGGACTCATGAACTCTTAGACTCTTGGGTGTCTGGACTACTGGGCTCTTGGATTCTTCTACCAAGTTTCTTGGTCTCTTGGATTCTTAGACTCACAGAGTCTGGGTTTCATGAACACCTGGGCTCATGAACTCTTGGTCTCTCAGACCCTTTGACCCCTTGACTCTTTGGTTCTTTGACTCTTTAGCTCTTAGATTCTTGGGTTCCTGGACTACTGGGCTCTTAGAGTCTTGAAACAAGGCTCTCTGGCTTTTGGTCTGTGTGATACTTGAGTGACGGCTCTTGGGCTTTTGGGCTATTTTGCTCTCAGGCTTTGGGGATTTTGACCAATGACTCTAAGGCTCGTGGGCTCTTGGGCCGTGATTCTTTTTGGCCTTTTGACTCTTGGTATTTTGGATTCTAAGGCCTCAGCTTTTTGTCTTTAGAACTCGTCTCGCGTCGAATCAACGAATCCATTAAAACCAACACAGGCTGAATATCCTCGTAACAGGCTAACTGCAGAGCTACATGATTCGTCCGTCTCTTTTGTTGTTGTCTCACCGCCCCCTACTGGTCTGGAGCTGTTTTAGCTACACGTGTCTGTGGAAAGTTGCACCCAGTTCTTCAGTGAACCAGGCTCTGAGTGTTGCTTGGGTTGAAATAGAGAATAACTGTGCAGTGAAGTTGGCGTAAAGTTGGATACTCAACAGTCCAACCTGAAACTTACTTCACTGGATGTTTGTGAGGAGAATGTCTGAGGGTGAACTAAACACTTAATGATTAATGCTTCTCACACACACAGTAGTGGTTCTTTGTGTGTGTGTGTGTGTGTGTTACAGCCCCCTCACTCCCTGCGTCCACACGGAGCAGCTGCTCTTATCTCAAACGCCTCTCGTGATGTGGAGATGATTGTTTAACAGCCAAACCATCACGGCCGTAAAAACTCTCCCTGTGTCTGTGTTTGAAATCTGGCAGCAGCCGTCGCTCCGCTGCAGGCGACGATTTCAAGCCGACGATTTCAAGCCGACGGAGGCAGAATGTGCAGAGAAAGTTGCAGAAAGCTCCGTGCATGATAATGAAGGAGGTTTGTTTCTGTGCCAGCTCTCTTTCTTAAAGAGCAGACGAAGAGGAACGACGCAGAGTTTAAATCTGGAGGAGATGGAGGAGATATGCTGCAAACAAAGTGCAGAGAATAAAAACTATCTGCTCTAAAAAAAAACACACTCACACACAGGAGGAATAATAAAGATGGAGGAAATCTTCTCCCTCTCATAAAAGACTCGTCTGGTCTCCTGCAGGCTGAGTTTGTTTTTGTGAAACATCACTTTCCCGTGATGAGATTCATGTTCAGTGACAGGGAGAAATGTTTGTAACAGGATGTTGGTTAATTGCTATAATCCTCCCTGCAGGCTGAACAGAGTTATTATGAATTCAGACTGAAGATGTTTAGACACACATCAACAGAGCGATGCACCAACCTGAAAACAGCCCATACATCCATCCATCTATTATCCATCTATTATCCATCCATCCATCCTCAGCAACACTCTGAGCTCGTCCACCACAGCAAACTCTCTCCTCATGCATCTGTTTCCAACCTCTTTAAGCTCTGACCCCATTTTTACATCACAGTTTTCCAGTGACCTCAAAGACATTTGGTAATAAAACGAGGCCTTGACTCCCAAACGAAGACACCTTCACCTTTTCTGTGTCGCTCACTAACTGTTATAACCAGCAGCTGCACAGACATTTTAAAAGGCAGGGACAACGGGGAAAAAAGGGCAAATACAGCAGACATTTAAGCTCCAGAGAGCACTGTGCACATGTTTTGGCTCATTTTGTCTTGATGTATTGATCCCAAGAGGGAAATTTGTTTACCAAAAGGACTATTGAAGCCTATTTAGGGTCCTATGGGAACACTTAAATACACATTTTTCCCCCCAAGAGGTCACTGTAGCATATTTTTGCTCCATTTTTGCAAACATTTTGGCTCCCAAAATAACACTTCTGTTTATTTTTGCTTCCTGTACAGGACTTTTACACATATTTTGGCTCCCGAGAGGGCACTTTTGCAGATTTTGTTACGCAAAAGGGCATTCGAGCATGTTTTTCTCCAAAAGAGCACTTTATCAAAGGTTATTGGCTCCTTAGAGAAGACTTTTGTGAATGTTTTTTTTACCTAAAGAGGTCACTTTTGGATATTTAGGGTCCCAAGGGATCACTTTCCCACACATTTTGGCTCTCAAATTTTTTAAATACATTTTGGCTCCCTTTAAAAAGCACTCTGCACACATATTCTGGCTCCTAACACTTCAGTATATTTTTGCTCCCTCTACAGCACTTTTGCACATATTTTGGCTGCCTAAAGGGCATTTTTGCAGGTTTAGTTACCCAAAGAGCACTTTATCACACAATTTTGCTCGTAAGAGGACGATAAGTTATTTTTTGGCTCCCAAGAGAACACTTTTGTAAATGATTTTTTGCCCTAAAGAGGTTGCTTTTGGATATTTAGGGTACCAAGGGAGCACTTTCCCACACATTTTGGCTCCCAAATTTTTTTAGTAGTATATTTTGGCTCCCTATATAGCACTCTGCACACATATTCTGGCTCCCAAAAGAACACTTTAGTGTTTTTTTGCTCCATATAAAACACCTTTGCACACATTTTGACTCCCAAAATTACACTTCAGTATATTTTTGCTCCCTATACAGCACTTTTGCACATATTTTGGCTGTCTAAAGGGCATTTTCGAAGGTTTAGTTACCCAAAAGAGCACTTTATCACACATTTTGCCCCTAAGAGGACAATAAGTTTTTTTTGGCTCCCAAGAGTACACTTCTGTAAATGATTTTTTGCCCTAAAGAGGTCACTTTTGGATAATTAAGGTCCCAAGGGAGCAATGTAACATGCATTTTGGCTCCCTTAATTTTTTTAGTACATTTTAGCTCCCTAAATAGCATTCTGCACACATATTCTGGCTCCTAAAAGAACACTTAAGTGTTTTTTGGCTCCATATAAAACACCTTTGCACACATTTTGACTCCCAAAATAACACTTCAGTATATTTTGGCTCCCTCTACAGCACTTTTGCACATATTTTGGCTTCCTAAAGGGCATTTTTGAAGGTTTAGTTACCCAAAAGAGCACTTTATCACACAATTTTGCTCATAAGAGGACGATAAGTTTTTTTTTGGCTCCCAAGAGTACACTTCTGTAAATGTTTTTTGCCCTAAAGAGGTCACTTTTGTATATTTAGGGTATCAAGGGATCACTTCCCCACGCATTTTGGCTCCCTATATAGCATTCTGCACACATATTCTGGCTCCTAATAAAACACTTCAGTGTTTTTGGCTCCATATAAAACACCTTTGCACACATTTTGACTCCCAAAATAACACTTTAGTATATTTTTGCTCCCTATACAGAAATTTTGCACATATTTTGGCTGCCTAAAGGGCATTTTTGCAGGTTTAGTTACCTAAAAGAGCACTTTCCCACACATTTTGGCTCCCAAATTTTTTTATAGTATATTTTGGCTCCCTATATAGCATTCTGCACACATATTCTGGCTCCTAAAAGGACACTTTAGTGTTTTTTGGCTCCATATAAAACACCTTTGTGCATATCTTGGCTCCCTGTAAAGCAATTTTGCAGATTTGCTTCCCAGGAGGACATTGGAGCATTATTAAGATTTCAAAGACAGCACTTTATCACACATTTATGGTGGTTTTTGGATATTTTGGCTCCCTATAAAGCACTTTCGCACATGTTTTGGCTCCTCAGAGGAAACTTTGGCACAACTTTTTTTGCTCCCATGAGGTCACGTTTGCATACCTTGGCTCCTAAGAGAGCACTCTGCACACAGTTTGCTTTCCAGTGGGAGCAGATTTGGTTCCCCAGGAGGGCATTTGAGCATGTTTCCATTCCTAAGAGAACACTTAGATGTATTTTAAAGCATTTTTGCACATGTTTTGGCTCTTAAGTGAGCACTTTCCACTCTCACAGCTCCGAGTGTTTCAGGCCTTACGCTCTGTTTCCACCTGCAGAGGAAAACATGAGAGCAAACAGAGACGATTCAGGAGTTTCTGAGGTTTTTAACAATCAGTTCACTTTCAAAAAAACAAATCAGACTGTGAATAAAAATCTCTGATCAAACTGATAAATATTCTCTGTGAAGCTTTGTTTTATATTTTATTCATCAGCACGTTGGGAGGAAATGAAGCCGGCAGAGTTTCAGTCACAGAGAAGTAAATGAGAACGAGCTGTTAAAGATTAACTTTAAAAACTTTCATTTGACTCATTAATTCACCTGAAGAATGAGAAGAAAACTGAGCTGATCTTTTTTTTTTTTAGCTTTAATCTTCTTCATTCGTCTGCTGATGTGGAAAGAAACAAAAGTCAGTGTGGGAACAAAAACACAAACCTGAGGACTAAAGAATGAAAGAAATACCTGTTTACACCAGAGGGACTAAAGGCTAAAACACAGACTAAAGGCTAAACACAGACTAAAGGCTAAAACACAGACTAAAGGCTAAAACACAGACTAAAGGCTAAACACAGACTAAAGGCTAAAACACAGACTAAAGGCTAAAACACAGACCAAAGGATAAAACACAGACTAAAGGATAAAACACAGACCAAAGGATAAAACACAGACTAAAGGATTAAACACAGACTAAAGGCTAAAACACAGACTAAAGGCTAAAACACAGACCAAAGGATAAAACACAGACTAAAGGATAAAACACAGACTAAAGGATAAAACACAGACTAAAGACTAAACCCATTGACTGTATATAGAATAAACAGCGTGGCTCCTCCTGTCTCCGTTCTACGTTTTTGAAGCCAAAAACCCCGTTTCTCTATCCGCCATTGTGCAGCCAGAGTCTGCGCAGTAGAGAATTTCAGTTGGAGCCAAGTAAAAAAGAGAAATAAAAATATTTATTTCTTCTTCTTCAGAAGGTTTAGTCTCCTTTTGGCTCTTTCCTGAAGTTTCTTATATCCCCGATAAAAACTACTCACGAACGGCAGCTGTTAACTATCGTAAAACGAAACTTATATCGCGGTTTTTAACGTCCAATAACTAATGAGAAACTAACTTCTCAGAAAAAAAAACACCTGAACACCATGCAGCCAAATGACATCATCATACCACCTTCGAGTAAAGATGAGAAACGTTTCCACCAGGTATCGTAATTTTTTAAAGTTTTCCCGGCTCATATCTGGAATACATGAGGAGGCGGGGCTTATGACCTATACTGCAGCCAGACACCAGGAGGCGGGGCTTATGACCTATACTGCAGCCAGACACCAGGGGGCGGGGCTTATGACCTATACTGCAGCCAGACACCAGGGGGCGGGGCTTATGACCTGTACTATACCTGCAAAACTGTTTCTAAATATTTGTGGGAAGTGTTCAGATCAGATTAGAGCAAAGAGTGATGGCGCTGACTTAGTCGTCTGCAGGAATTTGAAGCTTTTTTGCAGAAACTGTAAAAGTCTGATTTGTTTAAAGTCAGTGATGAAGTGTTGATTTGATTCTCTGATTGTGTTTGTGTTGACGTCAGTAAATAACTGACTCACTCTCCTCCAACTGTGTCTGACCTGCAGCTCTGCATCTTATTTACGTGTTTACAGATCAGAGGCGGCGGCGGCGATGGCGGCGGCGGCAGAAAAAGACAGAATCTGATTATTGTATGTGAGCGGGGAGTCGCTGGAGTGAGGAGCTGACAAAAGGATGGAGACGTTTTTGTTTTGTGCTAAAAAGAAAATGAAGTGGAGGGAGTGTGACAGATGCAGTCTGCTGGGAAATCACTTTTACAACACGACCACGAGCAGCAAAGTGTGAGACAGCGCCAGGATTAGTCTGTCATCATTTCCCTCCACAACATCATCATCAGTGTCTTCATCCTCCTTCTCTGCAGAGAAAACTCCTGCAGCAGGGACACAGAAAGATTTAAGGGAGGCAGAGTCTGTGTGCTGGATTCATTTAATATCAGGGCTTTTATTCTGAAAAACCACTTAATAGCTTCATAACACAAACATTTATTTACAACACTCATGGATTCATTTAAAAATATCCGAATGTAAAACTGATTTTGTTGGATTTCTCCTTCTTTTTTTTTTTTTTGCGCAATGAAAGTAAAAAAATTCTACTTTTGCCCCCCAAGTTTTTAAGTTTATCTAAAATTTTTGACTTTTTTTATCCCAATATCTGTTTTTTTGGTTCAAAGTTTAACATTTATCCCAAAATTTTGACTATTTATTTAAAAAAATGACTTTATTATTATTATAACTTGACTATTTTTCTTAAAATTTGATTTTCAATACAAAATTTCGTTTTTTTTTTTGTTAAAAATTTTAACATTTGCCTCATAATTTTGACCATTTAGCTCAAAAATGTGACTTTGAACTTACAATTAAATTTTTAAGAATGCCACCTTCGCCCCCCCTGTAGATCTGCCCCTGCTCCACACCTCCACTCCTCCTCCTCCTCCTCCTCCTGTTTCTCCTCCTCTTCTTCCTCCTCCTCCTCCTGTTTCTCCTCCTCCTCCTCCTCCTCCTGGTTCTCCTCCTCCTCCTCCTCCTCCTCCTCCTGTTTCTCCTCCTCCTCCTGGTTCTTCTCCTCCTCCTCCTCCTGCTCCTCCTCCTCCTGCTCCTCCTCCTGCTCCTCCTCCTCCTGTTTCTTCTCCTCCTCCTCCTCCTGTTTCTTCTCCTCCT